>LZPO01108068.1:115475-136875 GCA_001675575.1 Neotoma lepida | reverse complement strand
CAAGAGAAAGATGCGTACCTCCTACTGGGATTACTTTTGTTTGAGGCTTTGTTCAGAAGCCAGATTTCTTACCAGGAAGAAGTATTTCTCTGATGAGCAAGTTCAGTTTCCAGCTGGATCAAGTCACCTGTGTCACCTTCCTTTTGAGCCTAATGTTACACCTGTCACCTAGGAGCATAGACATCCAAGAATGCATCTCGGCTGAAAGTAAAAATTATATGCAGTTTAAGAAAAATTTATATATATTTATAAAATTTAAGAATTATATCATGTATATAATATAAAAAATCCAAGCAACCTTTTAATTATCAACTCTGTAAAATTAAAAAATATATATACTTCCACCATTCAACAGCAAAGAGTATACATCTTTCCCACATTCAGACTGGGCATCCCGGAGTTCACACTCTGCAGCTAACCCATCCCTAACTCCAGGAAATACAGTAATGATCATCTGGATTCTTACTGCTGCTGGTGAGCTGTGGTTCTCTTTATTCACCTGTCTGCATGGATTATGGACTGGCTCTCTGTCCTGACTTCAGTTCTCTAGCTGACTTCTGTAGAGTTGTTGATTTTCAGTTTGTTCAGCTTCTTGTTGTGAGCATAGGGATGACTTAAGCTCTTCATACATTTGGAGGAAAAACTGAAAGCCCTGGATTCGTTTCTACCCATCTGTCCCTTTTTCTGGATAACCTCAGTTGGCCCTTCTCCAAGTTCATGGATTCTTCTGTCTGCTCAAATTCAATATTGAGCTCCACTAGTGACATTTTCATTTTATTTATTATAGTTTCCAACTCTGTAATTTCTACTTGACTTCATAGTAATTTTCTTTTTTATTAATATTCTTTATGATAACATGCTTTCTCTTAGTTCCTTAGACATGGCTTTCTTTGAACATATTTTAAAATGGCTGAATTAAATCTTTGGCTAAGTAGGATCAAAATCTGGGCCTTTTCAATTAACATTTTGATTGATTGTTCTATCTTCTGTGAGTCCTATTTTACCATACTTTACAGTCATTTTTGAAAACTAGATATTTTGAATGGTACAACATGGTGTCTTTGAGAATTAGTCTTCTGTCTCCCAAGACTGCTTATTGTTGCCTGTTAACAGTTTCTTGAGTGACTTTCCCCAACTGATTCTCTAACATCTGTGTCCTTTGTTTTATGTGGACACTGATTTGCCCAGAGGCAATTAGTAATTAGGCAAAGATTTCTTTAAATTCCGGGAATAAGAACAATAACAAAAATTTTTCAGTCTTTGTTGAGGGACTCAGGGTAAGTGTGGGCCATGCTTACAACACTAAGCCAAACATCTGAGAACTATGTCTCAGCCTCTCCTCTTTCTTAGGAAGAGCCTCCAATATCCTCCAGATGCAGTATCTTAGGACTAGCTCATCCTTCTCTAGGTGTATTTTTGGTCCTTTCAGGCACACAGCGTTAAATGATGTGTGGTCGTCTTGACTCCCAGGAATATGTCAGAGCTTTCCAAAATCCATAGAGTTTGCGAATCTATTTGTCAGGTTCAAAGGAAACTCCATTTCCCCAAATTTCCAAAAGGCAGAAAGGACCAGTGGTGCCTATTAGCATATCAAAGCCCAAGCCCGTCTCCAGGCTCCCTCGGTATCACAAGTACCTGTTATACATTTCAAAGTCTATGCGAACATCCTAGCCCTTCTCACTTCCTCCCTTACCCTAAACTCCCCCAACCCCACAGGCTTCCCTCCCCCCAGCTACTCATTCTCCTTATGACCCTGCTATTGCATCTATGCTCAATCTCTTTGTTGTCTGCTCTCCAGCTCCCCCCCCCTGCTTTCCTATGTCCTCCCTCTCTCTATGTTCCCCTTTCTCTCCCTGCTCTGCTACTGCTTCTCTCATGGCCAGGTCCAATCTGTTGGCCATGTTCAGTNTACTTCTTTTTCTCTCTGCTCTGGACTCTTCCAGATGCCACTTCTTCTTCTCTCTCTTATCTACAATAAAAACCTTCTCCTTAATTATACCACAGAGTGGTCATGTCATTGGTGTATACACTAGGAATAATTGTCACTCAGCTTTTCCTTTAGTTTAATTTTTGTCAACAAGCTAGCGTCATCTGAGAAGAGGAAGTACCAGTTGAGAAAACGCCTCCATCAAATCGGCCTGTAGGCAGTCTGCAGGGGCATATTCTTGATTAGTGATTCATGTGGGAGGACCCATCCCACTGTGGACTGTGCCACCCACCAGCAGGTGGTCCTGAGTTCTATAAAAGAGCAAGCTGAGTGAGCCATGGGGAACAAGCCAGTAAGAATTGTTCTTCCATGGCCTCTGCTTCAGTTCCTGCCTTGAGTTCCTTCCTTGGTTTCCCTTAATGATGGATTATAACCTATAAGCTAAGTAAATGCTTTTCTCTCTCAAGTTGCTTTTAGTCAATGTTTTATCACAGCAACAGGAAAGCAAACTAGGACGGTAGCCAAGGTTTTTGTTTGTTTTTAACAGGTTTATAGTACCAGGCTTAAATTCCCTCTCTGCAACAGCCCTCAAATCCAATCAGAAAGCAGTTGGTTCCCTCCCTCCCTCCCTGTCTCCATCCCTCCCTCCCCCATAACAGTCATGCTGCTATTGCTCTAGTGGACACATCTTGCCTGGTGGGTTAGAATTGTAGTATGCTGGGTTCATTGATCTCTTTTCCACCCCAGAGGCCTACAAAACACCTTCTGGCACTTGCAANCTACCCAGCAGGAGAAAAGTTTCCCTGTCAGTTCCAACTGGGTTTTTCTACNTCCTGCGACCAAAGCCTGTGGTGTCTTTAGCTGTAGAGTTTCGCCATCCAGTTATGGTGACCAACCAAGATTGTGTCTCTTTGACTAAATAGTCCATGCATGGCATTGAGATTTTTCATTTAGTAAGTTATGTTTTCTGGGAGCAACATTATCTACCTTATGCTGAATATGTTTAGACTTATTTTTTTTAAATATTATATATTTAATATTTCATATTTATTTATTTAATTATGTGTTAATGTTTTGTGTACATGTATGTATGTGCACCATGTGCCTTCCTGATGCCCATGGAAGTTAGAAGCTTAGGATCCCCTGGGACTGGAGTTATAGATGGTTGTGAACTGCCATGTGGATTCTGGAAGTGGAACTCAGATCCTCTGCAAAGGCAAAAGCAACACGTGATCCTAACTGCTGAACCAGCTAGCCCCTTTAAAATGGTATGTTTTAAATTAGCTAAGTAGTGGGTTTCCGTGAGGCCTTTTCATGCAGCTTTAGTTTTCATAACCTGCCCCTCATCCCCTCCTTTCCTTCCTTCACCTTTCCCCGTCCCTGCTTCAACCCCAAATATNCCCCCTACTTTAATACCCTGTATTCCACCATTGCCTNGCTCCATTAGGCTGCTTCCCCTCTCCTCTCTTCATGGACCCTTTCTGGCTTCCTGACGTCAACATATACTTGAATTAAACACACAAATCTAAACATTTGAAGCTAGGGTCCAAATATGAGAAAGAATATGCAGCATTTCTCCTTCTGGNCCTAGGTTATATCACCCANTATAATAATTTCCAGTTCCATCTATTTTCCTGCACATTTGATTACTTCATTTTTCTTTACAGCTGAATAAAATCCCATTGTCTATGTACTGCATTTTCATTATTCACTCAGCAGCTGGTGAATGGCTAAGGAGGCTCCATTTACTAGCTATTGTGATTTGGAGTTTCTTATGCCTGAAAATGTTGACATTGTCACTGCTAGTCTTGATCTTACTTGGTTGATTCCCAAAGAAGCAAGAAGGAACCTTTGCCTTGGCCTTTCTGGGTTGAAATACCTTGAAAACAGAGAAATACGATAAAGCAGGTGTCTTATATGAGTCAACGTTTTCTGGATATTTTAATCTTCACCAGAAAGTATGATATGATGCCAATGGGTCTCAGGTTGAATTCTCTCACGTGGCTACATATTTGCATAGCTAAAATACAAAATCTAACCAGTCTTTTATAATTGGCTTTTTAGATAAATGAGTATTTTAAGACATTGGCTTCCTCACCTTATTTTTTGTTTTCTTGTTTTGCTTCTGTTTTGAAACCCCAAATTGACTTTTGATTAGCAGTCAAATTCTAAGTTTCTCTGGGAGAAATAAACCTGAAAAGGAAAATCAAGAGTTACCCATGCTCAGATNTGTTTGGGAAATTTGTGCTGAGATTTATTTGAGCATGGAATGGAATTCAGAACTCTGTGAAAGAAAGCTATTATCTAGAGAGTTGATGTCACACAGATGTGCCCCAGACTAGGGAGATATAAGAGCTAACAATGGCTGTCCATTCCAGCAGGCCACACTTCTGAAAGTAAGTTCTTCAGACTTAGACCTCAGTAATTATAATTTTCTTTCTGTTTTAAGTAACATTTTTATTCTTTGAAAATTTCACATGTCACATATGTATACAATGTATCTTGATCATATCTACCTACCCCTCCCCCCTCCCCTCAGAAAGCTTCCTGACATCTCTTTCCTACTCTTACATCATATTTTAAATTTTTTTNAAAAATCTACTGAGTCCAATAAGTGCTGCCAATATGCACAGGGGTGTGGAGCTATCCACCATGGCATGGACAAGTTCTTAGTGGCCATATCCCAAAGATAATTGAGTCTTCCTCTCCCAACAACACCCAATAGGCTGCCTAGGGGTGGGGCCTCAGAAGGCCCTCCCCTATATATGCTGAAATTTTAATTGACTTGATCTTTTATAGGTAATCACAGCTGCTATAATCTATGGCCACAAGACAGCACTACACAACACTCCTCACTCCACATCCTTTGGCTCTTACAGTCTTTCTGCCCCCTCTTCCACAATGTTTCCTGAGCTTTAGTGTCAGAGGTCTAAGGTTGATAATATATGTCTCATCTATGCCTTAGTACTCACAGTCATGGATTCGTAGCACTCTGACCAGTTATGAGACTGAGCATTAACTATTGCCCACTGCAAAAAAGAAGCTTCTCTGACCCAAGCTGAGACCAGCATTGACTTATCAGTATAAATATAAATATTAAAAGGCAGTTTGACAATATGACCATGTAGTAAAATATGAGTAGTGGGTTCCCTCCTAAAGACCATGACCTCCCCAGCCAAGGTTTTTGACCAGGATTTCATTACCAGACATGAATTCCCTCTTGTGCAGCAGGCCTCAAACCAATCAGAAAGTAAGTGGTTATACCCCCGCCCCATCCCATCCCATAAACCAGTCATGCCACTATTGCCTCTTAGATATGTACCAGAGTACCTAATGCCTGGCCCGTTATTATTGTAGNATGAGGGTCCATCATTGAGTAAGACCTCTGGTCTCTTTTTTCCCCCTAGCAGCCTGCACAATACCTTCTGGCACTATGAAAACTAGTCATCAGGAGAGAGTTTCCCAGTCAGTTTGAGACTGATTTCTCTGTCCTGCAACCAAAGTGTGTGGTGTCTTCAGCAATAAGGTCTTACCGTCTAGTTATGGTGGGCAACAAAGAACATTGACAATACCTTGTGTTTTCTTGGGTGCTTCTGGGTCCTCCTTAACCAGTAACTCTTAGGAAGTTAAGCCATGCTTAGCATTGTTTTCTAAGGTTTATTTTGGTTGTCTAACTGTATTTCTAAAAATGTTGGCTTTCATGCAACATTGAGAAGAGTTAGAAAGCAGCAAGTGGGCTTTGATGTCCAGAAAAATCTATTTCCCTAGTTCACTTTTACTCTGAGAGTGTCAGAGTTAAGTTTAAAGAACTTGATTATTCCAAATGAGAAATGCTGAAGATTCGGCTCTTAGAAGACAGCAGGAGCTTTCGATACTTGAATCACCCACCCCACCCCACCCCACCCACCCCTGCCTCCCATTACACCCACTAGTTACGAAATGGACTTTGAGGTTCTCAAATTTTTGGAGTTATGGCTTAGAAGTAGTCTTTCCTGTACAAGACCTCTGAAGCTCACACTCGGGGGGGGGGTGGTTGTGACTCTGAGCATGAGCATAATTCAGGAGGCCCAGGCATGAGGGGAGGAGGCAACCACTAGCTCCAGGGTAGGCCCTTCTATTATTTGAGGGTCTATTAATTTCTGCCTATCTGCCTTTCCACTGCCTGTACTTCTATCCTCAGTCTGTCCTTTGGCTCTCTTGCCTCAAGATTTTACATATGAATCCCCTTTTACATGGAAAATTTCCCTCCTACCTACTTTGGGCCAAGTAAGCCCTCTCTGGAAAGAGTCCTTCTGGTTTACATGTAATCTGTGTGTGAGATCCATTTCCCCTTCACTGACAGAAGTGTGTGGAGGCTGCTAATGGCTGTGTGTGAAGGAGGTCACATTCACATCTTATCTGCACTTCTCTGCCCAGGTATGTCTGGGTCCTTTGACCTCCGAACAATAATCACGATCTCCATTGGTGGTGGGATCCTGGCAGGCATGTTTCTGCTGATAGGAGTTGTCCTCTGTCTTTACTCCAAAATAGCCAAGGCACTGAATTCATCTAGGTAAGAATGAATAATACCGCTATCTAATGGGACACTGGGCCCTCTGCTGGAGCAGGGTCACTTCTTACTGCAGTGGTCACTTGGAGGGGAAAGTCAAGGGCCACTGTCAGGTGTGAGAGGATGGGGGCAGGTGGGTATAGAAGCTTGAGGGCTTTCCTTCTAGCTTGGGGCTGTGAGCTTAAAAGTCCATTGCTCTCAGCCTGGACACTGTGTGTGCCAGCATCACTTTCTGTCACTTAGCCTCAGGGAGTGTGCCTTCAGGTGTTTAACAGGACCCTAACTGAGCATCCTTTCCATCCTCAACACTGTAGACTGGAAAATCCACAGAGGATGCCTTGGGGATGAGCTGTCTCCTCCTCACACAGAGTATGGCCATAGTGACCTCTTACCACTCACTGGGAAGCTCACATGTTCCCTCACTCATTGTCAATGGCTGTGGGGAAAGTGAAGTGGGCCAAGAGAATAGAGACTCCATGGAGGACTGCTGACAGGGATGTAAGTCAGACANGAGATATTTGAAGTTTGGGGGAGAAGCCTTAAGTATGAGGCTGGCTATCAGCAGTAATGGTGTCCTTTTCTAGGGACTTAGATGGTGGAGGCCAGAACTGAGTCCAACCAACTGTAGCACCTTCTCCATCATTCCCACATCTCCTGGGCCTGTAGCAGCCACTGGGGTGCATTCACTCTCGCTTGCTTGGAGTGGTAACCTGGGTTCACATGCACAGCAAGTGTAGGAGCTGTCTCTTATACACATCTAGATGTGTATAAGAGACAGCACTTGCTTGGAGTGGTAACCTGGGTTCACATGCACAGCAAGTGTAGGAGAGGAAAAGATGGGGAAAGGAGCAGAGAGCTTTACCCAAGGCTGGTGTCACATGTGTGATGGGCTCCAGCCCTGGACTTTCCCACATAGCCCTTATGACTGTAAGAAGCTCATTGGAAGGAAAATGCTAAGCTCATTTTGTGTGTGTCTTTTAAGAACTGCAGATGAAGCTGTTGCTGTAAGCTGTGTTGATCCAGGCAATCAATACAAGGTCACCTTTGACAATATCATCCCNGCCAAAGCCATCACTACTGAGTCTTGTCCCACCCTCCAGTGCTGTGATGACTGTACCATCTATACAGATGTTGGCAACCTGCCACCTTGCTTTTGTAACATAAGTGAAGGACTCTGACACGGCAGTGGTGGATAAAAAGAAATCTTCATGATCAGTATTTCAATTTCTTAATAGAATATTTTCTTATTCAAGCCAATTTCTATAGTGTTTATGTCATTGTGTGCTATCTAACATGATATTTATGTACTTTTGTATAAATGTACCATAATGAAAATAATCTCTGTCTCTATTATGTTTCTTAGTTATACTTCTTATGCTAATACCCACTATGAGATTTGGGCAAGCAGCCATGTAATATGTTTTTTTAAAAATAGGAAAAAGAATAGAAAATAAAAGTGTCTTGCACTTTTCCAGTTCCAGAAGGAAAAGGTAAGTTGATTTCAGGGCACTTGTAACTTTAGCAGCATTAAGTGTGGGAAGCTGGAGTAATNGGAGTGGTTCTTCTGAGAGCTTCTTCCTCCTCAATCCAGCTTGTCAAATGTCCTGACCAGGGCATCACTCACTGAGAGAGAGTGGGGGCATCCTGGTGGAGTATCTCAGTTTACCTTGACTGATGTTTAGTGATGAGTTGACNTTTGTGGCTTCTAAAGAAAAGGAATGTGGAACATAACGATACCCACCTACAATCCCACCTGGGAGGTGAAGGTAGGAGGATCGTGTGTTCAAGGTCACCGTCAACTACACTGAGTTTGAGCCAGTCTGGGCTACATTAGACTCTTCTTCAGAAAAGAGAGTATGGTGTGCTAGGAGGAGGCTGGCAAACATGAGATTTTTTCCACTGCTGACCAGCCAGATTTCACATCTGTTCAGAAGTAGGTGGCCCCTTTTGATCACTTTTACACTGGCCAGTGCTGATTCAGCTGACAAAATCAACTACACCAAAAGCCTGTAACCCAAGACAGAAGCCCAGGTTCCCTTCGTCACAGCACCAACAAGAGGATGTACCCCCGGCATGTCTGTTCTTTCTTCTGAGGCCCCTGAAGCCCCTTCTAGCCCAGATGTCTCACCTGTCATCACCGTGAATTTCCTCCCCTTAGCTAGGCGTGTGAGCACCACAGATANAGTTAATATAAAGAGCTCTTAATTAGTGATGGGCTGTTACCTGCTAACAGGGAATTGAAGAAAGAAAGAGAGGAAAAGGAAATACAGAGAGCAACTGCTTCCTGGGGATGGAAAGAATGTGGGGGATGCAGCAGGGGACCCTGCTGCCCTTCAGGAACCATCCTTGCAAGCCTATTCTCAGAAACTGAACACTCCAGGCCCACTTCTGTATTAGGTCCCCCAGGGACACTGCCCCAAGATTCTCTAGGTGAAATAATCTGTCTCTCTTGAGTTTCCAGAACACTGCCTTCATCCCTTCCTTTGATTCNTTTGTCTACATGCAAGGTCCTAGTGGATGGAGAATAGTTGAGTACCTTCTGACCTCATCCAGTGGGCAGCTGAGTACCTGATATGGGGAGGCGTTTGGCAGCTTGTCCTTACCTGAGGGACTAGGTCTAGTTTGGGTATTAGAAGGGACATGAGGCAGGTGGGACAAGGCATTTGGGGAACTTTCATGATAAGCAGTAAATCAGAGCACACACAGGGGTTTTAGAACCAATGGATGCACATTACATCTCAATTTGGCCTGCACTTTGGGAAGCCCCAAGACCTCTCCCAGCCGTCAGTTACTTTATTTTAGAGTGGGGCTTGTGTAGGGACGGTCAGTGAGAGGAGGTCTTCCATGCCCTCAGAAACTCTGATTCATGGCAATGGCACAAAGCAGGCTTCTCACCTACTTGGACCCCAGGTGATCTTCCCCTTCCAGGGTGACTACAAAGCCTTCACACACAGTGGTGTTCAAGGACAGGGGAAGGAGGAGTGATTGAGGCAAAACCCAGAATGGGGTGATTATGTACAGATATAGCTGATTGTGAACAGTTCCTAATAATTAGAAGGGTCCACACACAGGTATCCCACCCACTACCCAATATAAATACTATGTCCACATCTCTTATGGGGTTANTTGTGTAGATAGGAGTCCAGTAGAGCTGTGTAGGGATCTGGGGAGTTTCCTAGTCCTTGTGAAAGCCACTCCTCAGTGCCACTGGGGTCACCTTGCTGCTGTAGCATAGGGTATGGGGCTAACACCTGATCTAGGGCTGACCAGGAATGGATTCCTTGGGGGCACAGTTGAGGACTATCCCCTCCCCAAGTCATAGTTCAGGACTGAATGAGGAAAACTGGACTTCAGAGAATCTGGAGCAACATAGAAGAGCAGAGGGGTACAGGAAGATTTCATTCTAGGTGACCCTGTCTCATCTTGACCTCCAAGGAGCTTCTGGATGATTCCTAGTGTCTTAGTTACTTTTCTATTGCTATGATATGACACCATGAATGAGGCAATCTATAGAAGAAAGAGTTTATTTGGGCTTACAGTTCCAGAGGGTGAGTTGATGACCATTATGGTAGAGATCATGGCTGNAGGCAGGCAGGCAATGTAGTAGTAGCTGAGAGCTTGTATCTGATCCACAAGCATGAGGCGGACAGAGCTAACTGGGAATGGTGTGGGTGGGCTTTTGAAACTTCAAAGCCCACCCCCAATGACATACCTCCTCCAACAAGGCCACACCTCCTAATCCTTCCTAAACAATTCTACCAACTGGGGACCAAGAATTCAAATACATGAGCCTTATGGGGGACATTCTCATTTAAACCACCATACCTAGAAGTGGCCACTCACTAAAAGGCTCCATAGGAAGTTAGAACAAGATTGAGTTTCTCTCTACCATATAGGTTTGTCTCCATCAACTATTGCCTGGACTTTCCTCCATCTCCCTCCCTNTTTCCCTCNCTACACATAGACTAGAGAAGTTCCTACCCCAAGGCCTTTACACACGCACTTTTATCTTAAAGACATCCTTCAAGTAAGATCATAAATGTATTTGCTTCCATTTCATCTTCTCAAGATGCCTTTCCTTTGCCCTAATCGGCATCCTTTCCCACCCAACGTTGCCATATTCTATCCGATCGCCCTGCTTTAGCACACTCAACAACTTGTGCCTATATGTGTTTTTAATTTGTTATCTGTTTCCCTCGCTTAGAATGCAGGTTCCATAAGAGTAAGATCTATGTGTCTTGTGCTCAGTTCTGTACTCCCACTTCCTAGGACAGTGAACAACGAAAACTTGCTGATTGAATAAATGAAAAGTGAATGGATGAATGAATTGGTAACCCCTTTCATAGATACACTCTTCTTCCTAGTCTCATGTGGACACCAGGAGTCCTGTCTCAAAGTTGCAAGCTCAGTGCCTCAGGGACTCTAATCCACCCACTTGATCCTCTTCAGAGAGACAGGGTCAGAAATCTTTGCAGGGAGGCTTGTCCTGCATTGTCTTTTCCTCCCCATCCTTTGCCCCTCTCCCACCCCTTGGATCAGCCTCCTGCAGGCATCTGAGGACCCAACTGGACCCGGAGTTTGCCAGGTACCATGTTATCCCCTGGCCTGCTGAGCTTNGGACCCCAAAGACTTCCATTCCAGGAGAAGTCATGGCCTCAAGCCAATGGTGCCACTTCACTCAAGATCTGCACACGTGGGGCCAAGGCTCCAATGCAGAGCAATCCCAAGGCCAGAGGAACTGCTACGTAGCTGCTGATCCCTGTGCAGAACTGGGCTGGCTGGCCCACAGCCCTTTGAGAAGTGACCTGGAAAAATGAGTGCAATGCGGGAAACTGCTGGCCAGGATACAGCCCCACAGCTGTGGAGTTCTCACCAGCACCACCCCTGGCGTGGCCAAACTGACACGTTTCCCTAGATGCCAGGAAGCTTACGAAACCCAGTGAAATATAAAAGCCTGCAGGCTCTGAGGCACGCTGCAAAGATGGAGGTCACTGGAAGGTTGTTCATTTGGGCCGTTTTAGCTGCCTCCTGTGGGGCACAGCTGAATTCCACGGTGGCTGAAGGTAAGAAAATAGAACCACATTCTTCAACTCAAACATGGAAGACCTGCTTTTACCAGGNTTCTTCCAAAACTTAGGAAGCTTTCATATCTGCGGCTGCCCTCAGTATAGAGAATAACTCACCTGTGTGCTCTCTGGAGGACTTTGGTTTTAGTGGTCATTTCCTTAAGGCCCATGTGGCCATGTTCATTGAAACAGAAAAGGCACATACAATTTCACTGTCTCATTTAACAGCATATCTTAGGAAAATAATCCTAAAGCTCTCTATATCTACTACATGAATAGATACTGACATAATTTTAAAAATGTAAATTTCAGTTGCTGTTTTTTTTTGAGGGTAAGTCAATACAGAGACTTACTCTTATAAGTTCTAAAAGACTACATATACAAGAAAGGGTCTCTATTAAGAGGGAAAACGTCTATAGTTTTATAATAGGATAGCGCTTATGTCTAGAACGATGAATGGACCGTTTTTAAAATCGAAAAGAGAGGAGGAAAGGAAAGGACTGGAGGATTCACAGCAGGGTTTTAACGAAGATGCTGATCCTGGGTGGGTGGGGTTGTGCTACTCTTTTCAGTTTTACCTTTGCTTTCCTTTCCCTGACAAATGTAGAACTAGTTATTGTTAGGTAAACACAGAAGCTGCATTCATCAGCCACAGGTGAAAGAGAATGTAAGAAGGTTTGCTTCTAAATACATAGGGGTTTTGATCATCAGTCTCATTTGGAAAATGTGTCTATTTTTGTCTTTGCTGGTGTGTGTGTGTGTGTGTGTGTGTGTGTGTGTGTGTGTGTGCGCGCGCGCGCGCGCGCGCGCGTTTCATGAGGTAGGGTCTTACTACAAATCCCAGGCAGCCTTTTTGCATGGGAGCCTCCTTCCTCAGCCTTCCAAATGCTGCAGTCACAAGTATATGCCTCCATGCCTTGCTGTCCCCGTTTTTCACTGGGTTCTTTTATTTTTTCTTTTACATTTATTTATCATGTGTGCTCAAGCACATGTGTCCTCACATGTTACAGTGCTCAAGTGAAGTTCAGAGGGCAACTCCCAGCAGCTGGTTTTTCGCCTTCTACCATGTGGGTTCTGGGGATTGGGTTTGGGTTGTCAGCCTTGGCAAACAAGCGCCTTCATCCCACTGAGCCATCTCACTGGCCTCATTCTTCTTTGTTTTCTCCAATAATTTTTATTATAGAAACCAATTTTTAACTTTAAACTTATTTTGATCATATTCTTCTCCTCCCCCAAGTCCTTCCAGATCCCCTCCTCCTCCCTGCCCACCCAACTTTAAGTTCTTTCTCAAACACAAACCAAACACCCAATACAAAAACAAAACCTAGAAAACAAGATACATCAAGACCCAAAGAGGAAACAACAGCAAAAACAAAAACCTGTAACCAAACAGAAGTACACACAAAAAAACTGTGGAGTCCATTATGTGTTGGTCAACTACTCCTGACCATAAGGCCTGCCCTGGAGTGATTGATATACCCAGTGTCACTCCGCTGGAGAAAACTGATTTTTTTCTCTTCCAACAGGTATAAATGACAATTCTGTTGTTAACCTTTACCCTAGTACCCTAGATTTTCACTTATTCATTCACTCATTTGAAAAAAATAACAAAATAAAATATAATAAGATAAAACAAAAACTATCACACTGAATTCGGACAACACAAACCAACAGAAGGAAAAGAGTCCAAGAGAAGGCACAAGAGTCAGAGACCCACTCATTCACACACTCAGGAATCCCATAAAACAGTAAACTGGAAGACTGGCCTTGTCTTTTAGTTATTGAATTGTAAGAACTCTTTATCTATTCTAGCTCGGTCTTTCTTCAGGCCCTAATACATTCTTATGGACCACATGTAGAAGTATTACAATTTCTCCCCCAGGACACAAAGGGCAAATCCATTGCTTGTGTCTCATTTGCATCAACTGCAATATTTCTCCAAGTCACCTGTCTATTTATAAGTCTATTCTATTCCTTGTGGGAGGTTGAATCCTGTGTCTTCTGGGGATGCAGGAACTGTTCCTTCCCTCAGTGCTATCTATGGTATCTACCAGGCAGATCAAGATGCACGGCCAGTCTGGGAGGGGCCAATCTGGAAGAGACCCACAAAGCCCTGATTCTACAGCTCAATGCTGATGAGAACTGCACCTGGACCATAGAGAGACCTGAAAACAGGAGCATCCGAATCATCTTCTCCCACATCCAGTAAGTGGAGGCTTCAAGTTTCTCAAGGGTGCTGACTCTAACCATGTTGGGGTGGGTGGGAGATGAGCTCTCTGTGGAGGGAACTCAGCTGCTTCCAGAAACTGAAGGGATTCCCAATGATGACGATGATGATGATGATAGTTATGGTTGCTGGTCATCACTGAAGACTGGCATGCCAAAATCTGAGTCACACAGGTACTGTGAGGTCAGTGCTAGAGTTACAGATGCAAGGAGCTTGATAACTTGCTGAGGTCAGTCAGCTAATGCTCAGAATCATCAAGGTTGGTACCCAGCTAGTCTAGTTCTAGACTGTAGACCTTAAAATCTTAAACTCTGGTTCCAAACTCTGATCTACATTAGAGCCATCACAAAAGCTTCCAAAAAAATCCCAATCCAAGGCTGCACNCTGTACAATTAGATCACAGTCTCGAAGGGTGGGGCTCAGCCCTGATAATTTTTGAAATTTTATTTTAAAAATGGCATACATCTATGCATGTTTTGTAATGCCCTTGCTGTGCCATACTAATAAGATCCTAGCCTCTGTGCACTACAAGGCCTCAGGATGTCATAAGATCTGCACTAGTTCATTTCTAACACTCCTCTGTAGCAGGTGCAACCCAATTCAGTAGACAAGAAAGCTCAGAGAAGCCATTCTCCGGACCAAGGCCATCAAATAGTAGCTAAAGGAAGGGAATGGAATCCCAGGATCCTGGCTCTGGGGCCCCTGATCTTACTCCACTTTAGTGGTTCTCACTCTGTAACTGCCAGAATCATTAAGAGGGCTCATCAAAGTGCACATGCCGGGTCATGTTGGGGTCCTTACTATCTAACTTAAATAATTGGATGGAGCCTAAAAATCTGCATAAGAAACAAATTCTCTAGTGACTCTGATGCTGCTGTTCCAACCACCATACTGGGAGAACCAGGGCTCTACATTGCAGAAGCAGGAATTTACTGACCTTCAGTCAAATACACAGAAAGCAACTCATCTTCTTCCTGGAACAGGAGAGCTATCAGAAACTTACACCCCTCCTCATTCTTTTTTTTTTTTGATATATAAAGAGAAAGAGCAGAATTATGTTAAGAACAAAACTCAGTGGAAAAAAGACAACATTCAAAGGGGCAACTTCTTGTGTACGAAGCCTATGGTAGGTGCTTCATCCTAAGAACACTAAAAACAAAAACCTTACACAAAAATAAAAAGTAGACCATGATGTTCATTTTACAGAAGAGAAGACTGAGGTCAGAAGTCAAGCAAGGTTAAATAGCTGGCCCAAAGCTATACAGCAGGGAAGTGCTTAAGGTGGAAGGGGAGTGCAGCTTCTCTATGTTTGTATTATTGGCTCAAAGCCATCCTGGACATAGCTCTTCTTTGGGCGTATGNAAAGAGCCTGACAGCATGGGCGGAACACAGAAATCCTGGGCTGCCTGCTCAGTGCAGAGCATTGGACCGTCCTTCAGAATGAGCGCGTGGTGGGGAGGAAGGGGCAGCTGGGGGATGCTTCACTGGAAGGTGGCCATGGAGAAGGATTTGATTTCCAGCAAGCTTGGATGTTGAAAATTAGTGAGGCTGGATTCTAAATTAGAAAGATTCTGTACCAACTGGTCACTATGGTGCAGCAAACAGGGGCAATGGAAGTGGGGGAGGATTGCAGCCCTGGATTCTAGGCCTGTTTTGGAGCATTCACTAACTTAGAAGGTGCTGGCAAAGGAGTTCACTTTCCTGAGCCCATTAAGGTTGTGGTTTGATGTTGAAGAAGGGTGGAGCTCATGACTGGTCTTGCAGAGGTCTAAATGAACCAGATTGCCTCCACTTTATAAACTGTTGTGCTAATATGAACAGTGGACAATGCCTTTTGAAAGCCGCTTTGTGAATGGCTCTTCTCCAACCACAGGTGTGTTCTGTTCCCAGGTTGGATCCAGACGGAGGGTGTGAAAGTGAAAACATTGAGGTGTTTGATGGAAGCTCCACCAACGGGCCTCTGCTAGGGAAAGTCTGCAGTNAAAATGACTTCGTGCCTGTATTTGAATCCTCATCCAATTCCCTGACATTTCAGATCATCACGGGCTCAACAAGTGTCCAAAGAAGTGTCTTCATCTTCTACTACTTCTTCTCCTCTGATACCTGTAAGTTGTCCTTGACACATCCTTCCCACAGTCCTCTGCAAACACAGGTCACACCAGCTCCTGCTGGGGACATTGTGCTCTCGAACCTTCTCTGGAGGAAAGGCACTTCTCCAGTTCTGTGTACAGAAATCNCAGGTTCAGTCACCACTTTTGAAAATCCCATTCTTTGCTTCTGGGGAAGCTCAGGGTGCTTGTCNTCTAACCAGTTTTCCGGTGAGGCAGATTTGGCTNATCAGACAGCTACAGGTTGGTAAGTGCTGTGTCTGAGCCCAAAGGAGAGATTTGGTTCAGCCTGTTTAGTAACTTAAGACCTCTGCAACATCTGTCAGGGACCAGACTCCCCTAGTCTGATTCATTAGATGTGGGTTGAGGCCCTTAGGTTCCTTGGGGAGGGGGGATGATTTGGACAAGAATGGGGAGCATGTGTGACGTGAGGCTGATCCAGTTTTTAGGCAGTCNGGTGCTACAATGATTCTACGTACTCAGCCCCCAGTTCCAGTTTGACCTCAGGTAGAATGCCATGGCCGTGAGCCAGCAGGTTCTTGAGGAGAGCTTCACTCTGGATGTCATAGAAGAGCTGATCTTGACACTGATATCTTGTGCTCCAGAACCACCAAGGTGGAGACATCAAGCTCTTCTGGAGCTGAACCCAGGCCACCTCCTCACACCTGACATGGAGACCCTACCTGACATGGGTCCTATGAGTCAGTCAATCTAAACTATTTTATACCTCCAGGCTTCAGCTTGCTTCTCTGTTTTCTTTGTCGTGTTGCCCTCTACTGTGCCTACGATGGCAGGGAAAGTCTAAGAAAGGTTGCGCCTGAGCTGAGTTTTGACTACTAGCATGACTAGGGTAGGAGAGGAGAGACTAGCATGACTAGGGTAGGAGAGGAGAGAGTAGCAGAGAAGGACTCCGTACTGAAGCCCAAGCAGACATGTTAAGAAAGGGCAGTCTAGAACAGCAGCTCCTATGCTGGTAGCCAGTGAGACTGGACAGTGATGGTGGGTGAGGAGCCTCCAGCACTAGCCCTGAGGATGTGGCTGTGTTCTGCAGTTCCATACAGGTGGCGCAGGGCCTCTCCAGCCAGTTCAGATCACTTTAGTCAGATCCATCTGACAGCAGGGCAGAGCTGTGCTCTCAGGCACACTGAGGGCAAAATGTCTGGAGCTAAGAGAAGATGAAAGCCTCAAATATGACCCACAGAGAAGACAGTGGTGCGACACTCAGGGGGACACGTTAAGCCCCATACACCACAGAAAGATGACAGCCATCTTTGTCTCTTCCCAGCTATTCCAAACTGTGGTGGTTATCTGGACACTTTGGAAGGATCCTTCACCAGCCCCAATTNTCCACAGCCACACCCTGAGCTGGCATACTGTGTGTGGCACATACAAGTGGAGAAAGGCTATAAGATAAAACTGAACTTTAAAGAGGTCTTGTAAGTATTGTGATCTACTATAGTGACCCCTAGCAACTGGGGGACCAAACTGGGGAGGAAAAAGAATCTCATGCCCCATATGTGGGTACATTTCAGAGAAGCAGTGTAGAAAGGAAAACACATAGCAGTGCTGTTAACTACTTTTCTGGAGATCCTGAGGTCCCATGAAGGGACTGACAAAGCTCCAGGTTTGTCATNGTAACTCTGAGATGTCACTGTAAGGAAAAATCCTTCATGACTTCAGAAGGAATGATGGACAATAGAACTAAATTGGCTTGGAAAGCTTTCACATCAGTGGCCATCCTTCTTAGCCTAGAAATCGATGAACACTGCCGATTTGATTTCATTGCCCTCTACGATGGCCCCTCCACCACATCTGGCCTGCTCGAACAATTATGTGGCCGTGGGCAACCTACCTTCGAATCTTCCTCAGACTCCATGACTGTTGTGCTGTCTACAGATTATGCCAATTCCTACAGAGGCTTTTCTGCTTCCTATACTTCAATTTATATAGAAGATGTCAACACTAGTAAGTCACNTTTCATGACCTTTAAGCTCTTTTGAGNTCTTTGATTATTACATACATAGACCCTGCTCCCTAATTCTTAGCCTGAATGTGGCTAGCCTTGTTTGCCAGCCTGTCCCGGGTACTTGGGGAATATGGCTAAAGCAGAGGCTTGAGGGTCCGTTCTGTGCCTTGCTTACTATAGGAGGATGTAAACGACTCCATTAAGCTAAAAATGATTTCTGTAGAATGCAGGGTCTGGTTGGCCTAGTATCTTTTGTAATGACATAATTTTAAAGAAATGTAACATAATAATTGGGGAAGAAGAGGCTATGAATTTGGGAGTGTGGGCATGGAAAGAGTTAGAGGGAAGGCATTTGGGAGGGGCTTAGGGAGTGAATGGGTAAAGAGGGGGAAAGTTATGTAACTATATTTTAATTAAAATGTATAAAAATATTAGATGTTTAGATTATAGCTCTAAATAAGGTAGCAATGGACATGTGAAAAAATCAGCAACTACTTTCCTGTGTCAGTCTTCTACCTACTATTTAAGGTATTGTGAGTTCAGATATTTATTTTGTGTGTGTGCATGTATGGGCATGTGCATGTGTTCACATATTCATGTGTGTGTGTGTGTGTGTATGTGTGTGTGTGTGTGTGTGTGTGTCTGTGTGTGTGTTTATGTGTGTGTGTTTGTGTGTTTATGTGTTTATGTGTATGTGTGTGTGTGTGTTTATGTGTTTGTGTGTATGTGTGGCCAGAGCAGGACATGGGGTCTCCTTCTCTAGCACTTTCTGTCTTATTCCCTTGAGGCAGGGTTTTAATCTGGAGGTAGGCTGGCAGCCAGCAAACCCTAGTGATCTTTCTGTCTCACTCCTCAAGAGCGCTAGGGTTACAGGCATAAACACAGCCACGCCTGAATTTTTATGGGGGTGCTGGGGATTTGAACTCAGATCTTCATGCTTGAGCATAAAGTTCTCTTACTGACAGCCATCTTCCCAGCCCAATGGGTTCAGAGTGTTTTTTGCTGTTGTTTTGCTTGTTGAGACAAGGTCTCACCATGTAGCCTTGGCTGACCCAGAACTCACAGAGATCCACCTGCCTCTACCTCCTAACTGCTGGGACTAAAGGCGTGCGGCACCAATCTCAGCAGGTTAAACTTGTAGTAGATTCATCTGCACAAGGAAGTCTTGAAAATGCAAAGCTCCCAGCTGGCCCAAATGTGATCATTCTTTCTATTCTGTTCGCCCCCTTTCTTGATAGCATCTTTAAGCTGTGCTTCTGACAAGATGAGAGTCATCATAAGCAAATCGTACCTGCAGTCACTTAACTACAATGAGAACAACTTGCAACTGAATGATCCAACTTGCAGACCAAGTGTAACAAACGTCGTAGAGTTCTCTATCCCTCTGCACGAATGCGGTACAATCAAAAAGGTACCCAGCACTGGGTTTTGTCAAATGCTAAACATGTGGCGATGCATAGGAATGAAGCTTGCTGTATCTTTCACAAATGACATCAAACTCTCATGGTTGGACTAAGAAAGCATGTTCACAGATGTGCACACATCCAGTCACACACAGAGGCAGGACTGTCTCATTCGTTTGCAAGGTACCTGAGGATGGGTGCTTTTCCCAGAAGGCAAAGAGCTCTGAACCCTCACTGTAGAGAGTTGGAACATCTGTGGTCAAGATTTCCTGACTTACCAGGAAAAGTTGTGCAGAGAATGGTACATTCCATATTTGGTAAAATTGAGCTGGATTTTAAGATCTTATTTTCCTTGAGAAGGCAGAAAGTAAAAGCATATTTTAAATATGGAAAGTTGTAAGTCTGTGGTTTGGTCTGCACACTTTAGAAATACCATTTAAGACATCAAGCACTGTCAACACTTTTAGGCCCCTTTAAGATACAGACTGTAGCCTTAAACCACTTTGTGACTGAAGAGGATGGAGGCTAGACCAGAGGAGTTGATAAGAAGTACATATTTTCTTCTATTCATTTTTTTCTTTCAAAAATGAACACACAAGCTTTATTATTTCCCAGACGTCTAGGGTGCACTGANGCCAAGCTTCCATCTATGTGCATGTGGGGAACTGCCTACTTAGCCACATTAACTTAGGCCTCCTTAGGGAGGAAACATGGTAGAGTTCAGTCTTTTATTTATGGAACCCAGGGCCTCACACATGCTAGGCAAGCCCTCTGTCACTGAGCTACATTCTCAGTCCTCTTTTGATTTTTACTTCAAAACAAGATCTCACTAAGTTGTCCACACTCACTAGCCTTGAACTCTGTAGCCCAAGTGGGCTTTGAACTTGTGATCAGTCTGCCTAGGAGCTGAGGTTATGGGTCTGTGCCAACAGGCCTGGTCTGGTGAGTTTAAAGTCTTTATAGGGCTGGAAATTTGCATTCCACAGTNATGTTAATGTAATTGAAGGAAAGTCCTACCCAATTCTATCCTTCAGTTGTTCTAATACAAGCTGCATCTTTCACTTTCTTCTGCAGGTCATTGCTCCAGGAAAACACATTTAAGGTTGAAAGCCATTCTCTCATAACTTACAGAAATTAAGTTATTAAGAAATTAAGTTGCTACCTGCAAGTCTTATCCTTCTCTGTGCTCTGAAATATTGATGGGTTAAAGTATAAAATTTGAATTCCTTCCCATTCTGCAGATAGAGGACCACACAATCTCTTACACCAACATAATCAGCTTCAGTGAGTCTCCAGTTTCTGCAGTGATCACCCGTCAGAAGCACCTCCAGATTGTGGTAACGTGTGAGATGGAATATAATTCTACTGTGGAGATTCTGTACATAACNGAAGACGATGTCATACAAAACCAGAGTGTCCTGGGCAAATACAACACCAGCATGGCTCTTTATGAGTCCAGCTCATTTGAAAACCAAATACAGGAGTCACCATACTATGTGGATTTGAACCAAACTCTTTATGTCCAAGTCAGTTTGCACACCTCAGACCCAAGTCTCGTGCTGTTTCTGGATACTTGCAGAGCCTCACCCACATCTGACTTCGCATCTCCAACCTATGACTTAATCAACAGCGGGTATGCACTCTTGTAGTGGTTCTCTGTATATGCCAGCAGAAGTATTATTTTTTCTTTCTTTGATGTGTGTATGTGTTCCTGGGTGAATGAGTGTATGTGCACATATGTGCACGTGGAGGTGAGATACTGACATCCGTTGTCTTCCTCAAAGACTCTCTGATTTATTTTTTAATTAATTAATTTTTCATATTTGTATCTATGTATGGCATATGTGTGTATACATGTTCTCTTGTGTATTTTGGGTGTATGCATCTGTGGAGGCCTGGGGTTGATGCCAAGAGTCTCACTCTACATCTTATTCATTGAGGCTGGGGGTCTCAGTTGAACCTAGTACTTGCTGGCAGGCTGTTCTGGCTAGCTGGCTTGCTTTGGGGTTTTCCCTGTCACCACCTTCTGAGTGCTGGAGTTACAGGTGAACCCCCACCCTCACCTCCACCTTCTGAGTGCTGGAGTTACAGTGGACCCCCACCCTCACCTCCACCTTCTGAGTGCTGGAGTTACAGGTGGACCCCCACCCTCAC
>LZPO01108068.1:60202-71953 GCA_001675575.1 Neotoma lepida | reverse complement strand
AAAAAAAAAAAAAAAAAACTTTGAAATCTCAGAAGAGAGATCCAGTGTCATTGGGCAGGAAATACAGTATTCATGAACTCACAGATACCTGGATGTCCGGCAGCTGCAGAATCTATAGAGAGAAAGGAAACATGAGATGGTCGATATCAGAAACCACGGTGGTGAAGTGGCCTGAAGGACATGGCCTCTGTTTATTTGCAATTGAAGGAAGCTGGGTGTGAGCAATTCTTCCTAAGCACCCAAGGCTGCCCTCTCTGCTGTGGGCTTTCACTTGTCTAAAAACCCAGGCACATGATTCTGATAGAACTAATCTTAGTAACAAAAATTACAACAGCTAGCAATTTTGTGTAATTTACAGTTTCTTAGATGCTTGACTAAGCATTGTATGTGGGTTGTCTTGTCAACACCTACCAACTCTTTGAGGCTAGCACTATTATTTTCTTAATGGTAGAGACGATTAATCTCTTCAGATCCTCAATTTGAAAACAGTCACTCCAAGAATTGCAAGCATGGTTTTCAATGTTGGCCCATGAAGGCAGACTTGAGGTGTGCCAGCATTCGGGCTTGGCTTGGGGAGTTCTACAGCTGGTCTAGGATGGNCCTTCTCTCACCTGCACAGATGACACCAGCATCTTCCTGGTGCCCACAGTTGTGAGTAAGCCAGTCGCTGTGAGGGCACTGTGCCAGGGAAGACTCCTTTCCTGTGCAGTTGACATCATCAAGGAGAATTCTGCCTGACCCAGGGCTAAAACTGGTGCCTGACAGGGCAGATAAAGCTGNACCACAGCCAAGCTGTCTGCAGACCACATGGGCATCCTCAATGGACCAGTTGTCGTCACANACGGTCCCCCAGGTGTTGGCATAGTACACCTCAACTCGGCCTTCACACCTGCTTGTCCCATTCACCAGCCGCAGGTCCAGACCTTGGTGGATAATCCAAGAACAATCCCCTTGAGGGTTCATTNTCAAAGACTACCAGAAATAGCAGCTATTTCCTGGGAGTCATGCATTGACCATCAAGGGTGGCAAACCCACTTCCTTTTCGTTTTATTTTAAATCAATTCAATTCCTGTCCTTGGTACCATCCCATGTGTTTTCAAGATCATGTTTGGTAAAGAAATGATTGTTCCTTGGCCGGCTGGACCAGGAACTTGCCCTGAGGTCCTCTTACTGCAAGGTGTAAGTCTTAGTTTCTGGTGCTCACAAAGTTTGTTTCATTTTTATTTGTCATGAAGAGCTGTGTTAACTGGTGTGTGTGTGTGTGTGTGTGTGTGTGTGTGTGTGTGTGTGTGTGTGTGTGTACACTGATTAAGGGGTGATAACAGTAGACACCAGGATCAAGTGTATCCCATGTGTCAAGGTGTTCCAGGNAATGAGAAGGGTAGTCATTGCATGCCGGATGCNCANAGTCAAAAGTTGTTGTATCAGAAGAGAATAAAAGGTCAGAAGACAGCAAAGGTCAGTGCCTAGGTAGAGCTGGGTAGGGANAGCAAGACACCCTGAGCCTTAACAGGAGCCAGCTTCCACACCAACCCCCTGCAAATTATCCTTGCTTCTTNNAGTATTTTCTATTTCCAGATTTTCCAGATGGGCCAGGCATTTCCAGTCTCCTTCCAGTGGTAGCCATCAACAAGGCCAGCCTGAGCTGNGGAGGAGGGTGGGACTAGACNGTGTGTTCAGCAGGGACGCCTCTCGTCCAGCAATACTGGATTCGGGGCTCAAACACTGCACAGGAAAGGTGACTGAGGAGTGGAGAAAAGGTTACCTGTTGATGCAGACACCTCTGGCTGCTTTACCNACAATGCTAAAGATGGATAGAAAGCAAAAGAAGAAAATTATACCACATCTTTGTTAAGTGTTGAGCATCTTCAACTCTTGGTCAATTTCTAGGGGGCTCTCCACCTTCGAGACTATCTACAGATAGCTTCTAATCACATCCCTTCCAGTACGTTTCTCTGTAAGATGTAATCTTTCCCTCCCTCAATCAACATGTACACAGTAAATATAAACTACTTTATAAGCCCAAGAAAACCAGAGCCTGGGGGTTAACAGATTTTTAAAAAAATAGATACAGTTTAAAGACAACAAAGAATCCTTTGAAGACCTCTGAAACCAGAATAACCCAAGCTGATGCTTCCTCTAAAGGCTTGGGGTCTGTCTTTCTTCCAATCCTTCTCTGTGTGTTGAACTTTACTCTTAAAGACCTGCCCTGAAGAGCAGCTGACTGAATTTGAAATGTGGTAACTANTGGGCCCCAAAGAGACAGGAGCAAATGAAAGAGCTAATGTTTTTGTCTTCTTCCGTTCTTATTTCTGCTGGGGAGAATGGAGTATGCAGAGGGAAATGCTTACAGTGCTCTGGCCTTGGGAGCCAGAAGATATGGCTGATATCTATACAGCATGTTCTGTCACTTGCCAAGCACTGTGCCAAGCCCTCCCTCTGTACTAGGAAAGTCACCCAATCTCAACACATCCTGAGGATGCAAATGCCACCCCCACCCCCCTCATCCAGACGAGGAAACAGAGACTTGAAATAGTTCAGAGATTTGCTAGATTTAGTGATGATGAAGACAGGGTGTTTGGCCCCTAAACCACTACCCTACTTCCCAGTGTAACTTTGCCAACGCAGGTTACAGCCAATCAATCAAGAACTGACATTACCTGAAATTGTATCACTCACGGGAAATGACGGTGCTGGGTGAGACAGAGAGGCTGGGAAAGACACAAGCAGAGTGGGAGGAGTCACCAAGTCACCTCTCTTCATTCTTTTAAACCCCAGAGGTAAGCCTGCTTATTTGAATTATTTGTTTGGGGAGGAACCAAAACCAGATGTATCCCACCTGCACATCTAAGAGTGACCCCAAGTCACCACCTGAGCTTCTGGATTTCTAGGTCCATTCTGTCCTGATAATGGCTACTAGAATATAATTTTCTTCCCTTGTTATAAACTGTGACCACAGTGATAGTCACCTATATGAAGCATCTGTCTTGCCAGTTGGTTCGGTTTTGTAATTCTTATTTTTTTTTTAAAGTAGCACATTCTTTTTTTTAAATTTTTTTAAGTTTATTTAACTTTATTTTATGTGCATTGGTGTTAAGGTGTCAGATTCCCTGGAACTGGAGTTACAGGCAGCTGTGAACTACCATGTGGATGCTAGGAAATGAACCTTGATCCTCTGGGAGAGCAGCCAGTGTTCTTAAGCATTTAGCCATATCCAGGCCCTATTAAATTTTTTAAAAAGATTTCTGATTCTGATAATGATTTCATTGTCACTATGTGTGGTGGTTTGAGTGAGAATGGCTCTCATAGGCTCATATATTTGAATGCCTGGTCCCCAGCTGGGGGAACTGTTTGGGAAGGATTAGGAAGTGTGGTTTTGTTGAAGGAGGTGTGTCACTGGGGACAGGCTTTGAAGTTTCAAAAGCCTAAGAAATCCCCAATTAGCTCAATCAGCTTCTATGAGTGGATCAAGATGTGAGCTCTCAGCTACTGCACCAGCCCCATGCCTACCTGCTGCCATGCTCCTCATAATGGTCATGGACTCTAACCCTCCGGAACCATGAGCCTCAAATAAAATGCTTTCTTTTATAAGTTATCTTCATTGTGTGTGTTTTATCATAGCAATAGAAGAGTAACTAAGAAACCGTGCTTGTGTTTAAGTGTGGTCTGTTCACAGCATGTGGTCCTGGCTCTCCGTTTAAGCTGATGAAGTTTGAAGCTTCCTTGGAAAAGGAACTCACATAAGCAAAGAGTCAGATTAGAGGAAATGATCATGAAAATCACACCTTGAGTAGCAGGTGGGTATCCTGGAACACTGGCCTGGGGACTGTCCTAAATTCCCTTCCTGCTTTATGTGTGGTGAGGCTGGAGGCTCCCAGAACTGTGAAGTCATTAACCCATCTGGCTCAGAACCCAACCCACCTGAGCAGATGACACTAGCATCCTCATGGTGGCCACAGTTGTGGACAAACCAGCCACCGTTCAGGCATTGCCACAGTCTCGCTTCCGTTCCCATGCACTCCACATCATCCAGGACAATGGAGCCTAGGCCTCGCTCAAAATGTGCTCGGCCAATGGCTGCCACAGCTCCACCGCAGCCCAGCTGCCGGCACACCACCTGGGCATCTCTCAGGTCCCAGCTGTCATCACACACTGTGCCCCAGCTGCTGTTGTAGTAGAGTTCCACACGACCCTCACATGGGTGGCTGCCATTGGCCAGTCTGAGTGCCACATCTAGAAAAGCAGACAAACTGGGTCACCACCCTGAAGCTCTCCCTTTGTTGATGAGCACTTGAAAGTAAGGAGGACATGCTCTCCGCCTTGGCTAGCTTTGAGGGCTTGGCCTTCACACTGGGGAGGGCACCTTATGGGTTAAAGCTCCCTGGTGAGCACCTTGGGTTTGGGTTTGATGCAAATGTGATATTTGACCCAGGGGATTTTTTTTAACACCCCCCACACCCCAGGTTAATTTTACATTTCACAAAACTCAAAGAAGGTTCTCAAAAGCCTTTTATAAAGTGACAATATTGAGCATGTAAACACTGTCACTCTACCATTTGTGAACACATTATTAACATAGTTTTGAATAAAACAGGTTCTAACATGGGCCCGGCTGAGTCCTCTTTCTCTAAACAGTTCATGGACCTCTTAACTTCCGAAGATGTGTGCATCTAAGTCCAGACCAATGTGCTCAGCAAGAAATCTCTCCAACTTCCATCTCAGGAGCTATAACTGACAAGAAACTAGGGAACCACTCTCAAGTCCTTATCACCCAGTTGACTGAATGTCCATC
Organism: Neotoma lepida; assembly: GCA_001675575.1. NCBI lineage: Eukaryota > Metazoa > Chordata > Mammalia > Rodentia > Cricetidae > Neotoma > Neotoma lepida. Next base: position 67,161 of record LZPO01108068.1, on the reverse strand, counting down.
TGAGTTCAGTGCCACTACCAAGCAGGACCAATGCCTGAAACAATGAAAGGACCTACCTGTGTCTTTCTCATCTTGCAACAGAGACTCATAAGATGCATAGAATCCAATGTTGGTGACAATGTCGTCACTGTGGAACACCACGCTCATGTGGCTTGAAGAAGATGTAAATACTGGAATTGTTTCTGAGCAGAATCTCCCCAGTGAAAATGATTCACTTTGTGGGCCATCAAAAATCTCAATGAAGTCATAAGGGCAGCCATAGAAGTTTTCCATCCTGTGGATGAAATGGCGTCATTCAAGCTCCTTTCTGTGGCCTTTATCTCCAGAAGTGACTTCCCAAATGTTTGCAGCAAGGGTCAGGCAAAGCTACTGCAAACCCATACCTTTTCCCACAGNTTGGAAGAAAAGATTGACACTACTGATGTGGCCAAAGGCATCTTTCTATTTCTAAATAATTTTTTTAGTTTTGTATTGAAAAAAGTATTTTCACACAATATGTTCTGGTCACATTTCTCTCTAGATGTGTATAAGAGATGTGGCCAAAGGCATCTTTCTATTTCTAAATAATTTTTTTAGTTTTGTATTGAAAAAAGTATTTTCACACAATATGTTCTGGTCACATTTCTCTCCCTCACAGTTACTCCCCATTCAACCAACTCCATGCCTTTCTTTCTCTATTTAAAAGACAAACAAGCAAACAACAAACAAGAAACACACACACACACAAAACACACAAAATGGAACTCAAAATATATGAGCAAAGCACCAATTAGACAAAAAAATTCCTAAACAAAGCAATTTAAGACAAAAAGTCTACAAAAATATCATTAAATTCATTTTCTTTTAATTTGTTAAAAGTTTTAATTCAATAATATCTTTTTAATGTGTGCTATAAGCTCATGGAAGATAATTTAAGTAATAACCGATGGCTTTTGGCAGGAAGGAAAATCTCCCATCCCCACTGATCCCCACACTGTATTCCGCTTCCCAGAAGCAATTCTTTTTCCTTTCACAGGGAGCTTGCACATGGATGGTGGCAGATTTGACAGTTGTCCACTGTTCTCTTGCATCTCATTCTGCAGCAATAGTCATTTATTTTGTGACAGTACCATGTGGCTATACCAAAAATCTGTTTAGTAGATCTCCTGCTGATGGGTAAGCGGATTAATCCCAATCTCCTGTCACTGTGTGAAAGCTGTACACTCCCGTTCTCACAGGACTTAAATCCCTGGGGTTTGTGTACTTAAACTTTTGATCAATATTACTAGGCACTTCAAGGTACAGCTCATTTGGGAGAATTTTAGCTTTTTAATATTTTGTGGACTATTTATACATGCATGTACTGTGTGCATCCAGACCTCCCCAATTCCTTCCTTTCCAATCCCTCCCCACTTTCCCTCCCAACTTCGCATGCTTTCTTTTTTTAAAAAAAATTTTATTTATTTTTACCTATTTGTTTGAGACAAGTTTCACAATGTAGCCTTGACTGGCTTTGAACTCACAGAGATCTGCCTGCTTTTGCCTCTTGAATGCTAGGATAAAGGCATATGCCACACATCCATTTTTATTTTAAATTTGCTACCCACTGAATCCATTGGGTGCTTTCTGTATGTGCATGGGTATGGGACCTTCTACAGGGGCATGGGCAGCCTCTCAGTGCGTGCATCCCTGAAGAAAAGTGGCTCTCACTCTCCCAGTAGCCATCAATTGCCAATCACGTCTCAGATATGGGTGAGATTTCCTGAGGCCCTCCCTCGTGTATGCTGGGACTTGGGCTGGCTTTATACTATGCAGATCTTGTGCATGGGGTTTCATCTGTAATGAGTTCATGTGTGGCACTGCACTGTTATGTCTGTCAAAGAGGTAGTAAAACTGATGTATGCATAGCCAAGTAATAATTGTATAAGCAGAAAGTATCTACTCACTTGACCACTTCAAAGGTGAGCCTGATGTGAGCACTGTGATCCACTTGTATGTCCCAGGCACATACCACATTGGTGGGATATTTTTTAGGGTACCAAGGACTGGAGAAGGAGCCTGAACTATTTGTGAGTAAACCACCACATTGGAAATTTTCATCTGTAAAAAAGTGAGGAAATCCCATGAGGAGACACCAACCTCTGATGCTTTTTATTTTGTTTTGTTTTTAGCAAGGTCAAGAGGAGATACAATGAAAGCAGAAGTAAAGAAAACAAGCTGAGTGTGTGGGGTGCACACCTATAATCCCAGTACTGGGAAAGCTGAGACAGGATCTCACATATGAAGTGAGTATGAACTGTAGAGTCTGAAGAAAGACAACTATACCAACAAAAAGAAGTAATGAAAGCTTAGGCTAGGACTGCCTTTCCTTTTTGTTTTGATGCTTTTTTTTATTGGTGTGTGTGTGTGTGTGTGTGTGCGCGCGCGCGCGCGCGCACCTCTGGAGGACAGAAGAGGGCACTGGATCCCTTGGAATTGGGGTTGCAAGAAGTGCTGGAATTACAGGCATATACTATCATGACTTGTTTTATGCAATGCTAGGGACTGAACCCAGGGCTTCCTGTGTGTTAGACAAGCTCTCTTCCAAGTGAGCTACATCCCCAGCCTCAGCATCAACCTTTTAACGGATGAAGTCATTCCTTTTGTGACAGGGAAATGATAACAGCTAGAACTGAACAGGCCTTATGAACCCAGGTGCCCAGGCAGGTTTACATGTGCAAAACCAGTATGCTGTTCCATAGAACAGCTCACTAGATTAGTGATTCTCAACCTGTGGGTTGTGGCCCCCATAGGCGTCACATATCAGATATTCTGCATATCAGATATTTACGATTCATAACAGTAGCAAAATTACAGTTTTGAGGTAGCAGCAAAATAATTTTATGGTTGGGGGTCACCACAACATGAGGAACTGTATTAAAGGGTCACAGTGTTAGGAAGGTTGAGGTTCTCGAATTGATTTTATTAAAAGAAATAATTGGGAGGCTATTAAACTGATCCAACATCTTAGTTCCTACATAAGCAAACCAAAGTCAACTCAGTATAGATTGTCACAACCAATTAGAAACTGCCAACTCACCTCTAACTAGGAACTTCCCACTCTAGTAATCCTAAGGAAGACATTGGCACACTTTCACCAAGCAAACATTAGCCTTGCCTCTAACTTTGCCCTATCAAAGCCTGTACTCTTGGTGAAGTCCCAAATGACCCCAGATTGCAGCTACTCAATTCAAAATGGCTATCTGCTCAAAATAAATTCTTTAAAGTTCTAAGGCACCAAAGCTTATCTTTTAATAATTATATACAAATTGGAGCTGAAATCAAGACCAAGATTAATTATCCAGTCAGTGCCAAACTCTTGGATTTGGAGTGAGATTAGCTATAGACTCCTATGTAGCAGCTTCTCACATATCAAAAGAAGAAAGGGCATCAACCAGATACAGGATGAGTTAAAGTGGAAAGAGAAGCACAAACAAGAAGAACCACAGTACCTGTCATAATGTCACCAGTGGAGTCTATGAAAATACACAGAAAAAAAAAGTCATAATCAAGAATTTGCATCCATAATCAACTTCTTTCTTAAAATACTGAAGACTATTGACCTTCAGAAGCAATCATTCCCCTGTGCCCAGTGAACAGAGATGGCCCTGACTCTTAGGAGCTTACACATTTGTACCTCAAGAGTATGGAGAGGGCCACTGCAGACAACCTAGAATTTCTGGTTCCTTGCTCCATCTAGAATCTCATGACATTATCAGCACTGCCAGCAGTTGGTGGTCTCTCTACTGAACAAGTAGCCAAGAGATTTCATCTCTGGTGGATCTGAACCCTTCCCTTAGTCTCATCTTCTCACCCTCTACAGCAATTCAGCCCCACCATCTTGCCAACTGTAATAGGCATTACTGCTTTTGTTAATTAGAAATAAGAGTATCTAACTGGGCTGTCCTCTCCAGCCCCAGAACTTGAATGGTAGCTGGGATTCTCACCCATGAGGGCCCTGGCAACTGAGTGGGTGTATTGACAGACAGTACCTGCTGGTCTTCCACTTGGTGTGTCATCCGTGCCTATTCAAAGACAAATGTGAGGGTGAGAGACAGATTAAATCAGGCGGTCACATGACTCCCTATAAAAATCAGGCACTTTGTTTAGGATCAGACATGCTCTGTTCTGGGCCATTGGAAAAATAGAAGTAAAACTCATCCAGGCTAGTGAAGGAATCAGTGAGCCGGAGTGAGGGAGCACACTATACCCTTGTGATTCAAGTACAAAATGGTGTTTGATTTTGGCCAGTCACTGGGCCAACGGCACCTCTGTAACAGAGAAGAGCTCGGTCTTTAACCCAGAACCTCAGCCAGGCAATACTTAGAGAACATGGCCCTGCAGGTGGTGTTACATATGCCTTTGAGGGCCTGATCAGATGCTATGGTCTCTACTTTCCTGGGAGCTGTGGGTATGAACTGAAAATTCAGATGTGCTGGTTGTAGGACAGTTTGGCATTCACAGAACACTTGGTGGGTACTGGATTATTACCAGCACCCAGGCATGCCAGGGTGTCTGCTAATACTGACCAATTATATAATTTATATAATTGCTAGTTTCCAGGTGAGATTTTGAGAACTTTACAGGTGCCAGAATCTAAGATTTAAAACTATCTCTTAAATAAATTGACTTAAAAATTGGCTCAAATCCCAGCGCTCATTGCTGACTGTTTGCCTGCTGGTATTGACATCTCCTTTCCCAGTGGCTGGGGGTTGGCAAGGCTCTGTCTCTGAGATGTGACACAAGCTGTACCACTCACCTGAGCAGACCACGCTGGCATCCTCATGGTGCCCACAGTTGTGGGAGAACCATCCATGGTGTGTGCATTGCCATACCTTGGCTTCATCCCCCATGCACTGCACATCGTCCAGCATAATATGGCCCACGCCCCTATCAAAGTAGCTCTCAGCTGGGGCTGACAAGGCCTTACCACAGCCAAGCTGCTGGCATACCACCCTGGCATCTGTCAGGTCCCAGCTGTCATCACACACTGTGCCCCAGGTACCATNGTAAGAGATCTCTACTCGGCCCTCACACCTGTGGCTGCCATTCACCAGTCTCAAGGCCATACCTAGGAGTGAAAAAATAGGTGCTTCTGAGATGCGACAGTGTCTTCATATTTTAGGATCAACTGCAGGTTGAAAAAATATTCTCCGTGTTGGACCCTAGGAGTGGCCCTGTGACCTGATTCCCTAAAATAGCCTTGCTTTATGACTGCTGAAGAGCAGTTGATGCCTGTTAATTTTTTAAAATCTCTCTCTCTCTCTCTCTCTCTCTCTCTCTCTCTCTCTCTCTCTCTCTCTCTCTCTCCCCCCTCTGTGTGTGTGTGTGTTTGCTTGTGTGAGTGTAGACACATGTGTGGAGATCAGAGGACACATTTGGTTGTTGGACCTTGTCTGGTTTGAGACAGGCTTCTTCTTCACCAGTCTCCATCCAGTTCATACCAGTCTAGCAGGCTTGCAAGCTTCAGGGAGTTCGGCTGTCTCTATCACCCATTTTACAGGAGTTACAGATACGTGCTACTGCACCCAGCTTTGTGGGTTCTGAGGATCTGAACTCAGGTTCTTTACTCACTGAGCTATCTCCCAGCCCAGTATTTTAGAGTTTCATAAGCTCCCAAAAGTATCCCAGTTAGAGGATAATTTACATTAAACACAGAGAGCTCTAGAATGTTCCTGCTCCTTGCTGTGGGACCTGAGAGGTCCACAAGTGTTCTGGATGGTGCGTGTTGACAACCTTTCTTCTGACCATCCAGTCAGAAGAAAGTAGATGGACAATTATACTTTGTGATAGTTCCAGAATAATCTTTCATATCACTTTATCCCTTCCTTTTGGAAGGGGAGGTTTCAGTGAGGCTCTTTATTGACACACACAGACAATATCAAACAGGAGGTCTCGGCCATATGCTTCTAGATGCTTTAGTAGAAGACAGTGACTGTGGGTGGCAGAGCAGAGATAAGGGCTCTGACTGGCAGTGTGTATGCCACTCAGTACCAGATGTGGACACATCAGGTGTGGTATAATTTAGGTCAGATTTTAAATGTATCTTCTCTCTAAATGGGACAAGGCACAGCCAGATGTACTTCCTGCAAGATGCATGTCAGGATACCCACCATTCTGCCTTTCGTCTTGGTGAACAGTGTTGTACAGAGCATAGAACCCTGTGTTGGTGATCATGGCATCACTTTTGAACACCACTGTCATGGAATTTGAAGAGGAGAGAAATGTGAGTTCTGCCCCAGCACAGACTTTGCCCATGGACAGTGAGGCAACTTGCTTTCCATCAAACACTTCGACAAAGTCATAAGGGCACCCATAGATGTCTTCTAGCCTGAAGGGATAAAGGTAGCATTAGTCCCCCACNCCTGAGTCAGTCAGCTATGCCAACTCCTCCCTCCCACCCCCACTCATCACCCCACCTCTAAGAGTCCTTGAATCTGCCCTTCCCCTGCCACCACCCTCCAGACTATTCTGGTTCATCTGGTCTATTTTGGTGGCCTCCATCTGGAAGCCTAGCTTCCAGCCTCTCTGAGCCTCTTCTTCCCCTTTGCCCTAAATATCTCTTTGATCCTTTGATTCAAGCCCTGCTTTGGGTGGTAGCCAGTGTCCATCAGACACTCACAGAGTAAAACCCTCAGGAAGACCCTGACTGGGGGAGATCATGACACCANAAAGGGGCCNAGTAGGAGGANTCATCTCACCACCNTCCCAAACTGCCCGCATTTCCATTAACCTGGACGATGAGAGAGTTAACCTGGATGNTGGAAGTCAAGCATCCCACATGCTGCCTTCTTCTGCCTTGACCTTAGCCTAGTTTTACAGGAATCGATTGCTTTGACCGTCATAGCACATATCAACTTATCACTTCCTGAAAATTTCCACTGAGTTCACAGTTTATTTCAGATCTGTTTGTCTTTCCATCTAGATGTAGACTCACAGCA
>LZPO01108068.1:27028-40657 GCA_001675575.1 Neotoma lepida | reverse complement strand
TTCTAGTTCATGTCCTGTGGGATGGCTCTGAGCCTCTGCCTATTTTGGAAAAATCAAGTAGTGATTTATATGAGAGGCAAACTGAACTGTACCTGGGTCAGGCACGGGAAGAAGTGAGAAACTCCCACTGGAAGTATTTGTAGGATGTGCAGGATTTGAGAGTTCTGAAGGGCACAAAAGCAAAACCAAACAACAATAATAACAACTCAGGATGTGAGAGCCAGAAGATTCTAAGGATTTGGAATGGTCTTAAATCCGAGGGCAGAGTCAATTGTTCCATTTGCAAACACATGGACTGTGTGTAGTTCTAGTATCCACATATGAAGCAGGTATAGACATGGGTGCTGAGAGAAAGGGACACTTGGTACTCAAATGGGTACATTCTGGGACTTACTTGGTCTTTCTGTTACTGTCTTGGAAGTTGCTGTGGGGATGGCTGTGGAGACAAGATGAGGTCTTGAAGGAAGGATTTAGGAAGTCAAGGGAAGCATCCTTTGTTAAACATCCAGACCCCCACTGATTCTTTCCCCCTGTCACTTATATAATAAGGAATGTCCTAAGTCAAATTCTCTCTTCACAGGGGTCTTATGTTTCTCAGAAGTATGAAAGCCAACTGATATGACACACCCCTCTGCCTCCTCACCAAAAATATAACTATGTAATTTGTGCTAAAATGAATACATTCATAGACCATGTCTTTCTGGGAGGAACCGCCCCCTTTACTTTCTTCTTGTGATGGTGAGTCTTAATTTCAACTCAGTTTTCCCTATAAAGATCTTTCCACCTCCTCAGTTAGCTTTATTTATAGATATTTTATTTTTTAGAAGCTATTATGAATGGGAGTGTTTCTGTGATTTCTTTCTCAGCATGTTTTTTATTGGTATATGGAAAGTGTATATATGATTTTCATAAGTTGATTTTATATGTGTAATTTCATTAAAAGTCTTGATCATTTCTAGAAGTTTTCTGTTGGCACTTTTGGGATCTCGTGTTTGATGTCAAATCATCTGCAAATAGGGATAATTTGATCTCTCTTTTCCCATTTGTAGCCCTGTAATTCCCTTCTCTTGTCTTATTGCTCTACCTAGTGCTTCCAGAAATGGGGGATAGTGGACATCCCTGTCTCATTCCCAATTTTAATGGAATTACTTTAAGATTTNCTCCACTTAGGATGATGTTGGCTGTGGGTTTGTCATATACAGCCTTCATTATGTTGAGGTATTCTCCCTTCAGTCTTCCTGTCTCTGGAACTTTTATCATGGGGGCATGCTAAATTTTGTCAAATGTCTTTCCTGCATCTATTGAGATGATCATATGATTTTTGTCTCTAAGTCCATTATGATTTGTTATATTTATGGCTGACTTACATGTACTGAGCCATCCCTGCATCTCTAGAGCAAAACCAACTTGATCATAGTGGATGAGCTTTCAGCCATGTGCCCTATTCAGTTTGTTAGTATTTTATCGAGGATTTTTACACCTGTGTTCACTGGTGATACTGCCTGTAGTTTTCTTTTGTTGTTGATGTGTTTTCCTGGTTTTGTTATTAGAGTAACACTGGCTTTACAGAAGGAGTGCTGGAGTGATCCTTCTGTTTCTAGTTTTCTGAATAATATAGATCTCCTTAGAAAGTTTGGTAGAATTCTTCTGAGAATCTATCCNGCATTTTCTGAGGCTTTTTAAAATTACTGTTTTAATTTCCTTATTTCTTATGGATCTTTGTAGGTTAGTGATCTCTTCATGGTTTAACTTTGGTGATTTGGAAGAATTTGTTCATTCCTTTTGTAATTTTATCCTAATGGAGTTTTCTTAATCTAAGTTTTTTTTTTAACCTTAGTAGGTTTTTAAAAAAGTATTCTCTTATTCTGAATTTCATTGGTGTATGTCATAATGGTTCCATGTTCATTTCTGATNCTATTAATTTGGATAATCTCCTTTCTTTTGGTTAGTTGAGTCTAGATCTTAAAGAACGAGCTCTTAGATTTATTGATTCATTGTGTTGTTTTCTTTGTTTCTATTTTATCAACTTCTGCTCTCAATTTTTATTACTTCCAGGAGGCTAACTTCTGGGAGTATCTGTGAGGTCATTTCCATAGAGGTTTAACTGAAATGGGAAGATACATCCTAGANGTAGNCATGGTTTTTTCANAGGTCNTGGTCTCAGACTGAATAAAGAGGGGAAAGTGAGCCAACCACCTGTATCCATATTTCTCTGCTTCCTGATTGTGGATGCAATGTTAGCCCCAGATGCCATGGGTAGAGCCACTCTCTCTATCATGCCTTTCCAGTCATGATGACTATGCCTCGAACTGTGAGACAAAATGGACCTTCCTTCCCTAAGGTGCTTCCTTCGGGTATTTTATCACAGTAACAAGAAAAGGAACTGACATGTATATGCTGTGTTAACTGTTAGATGTAGAATATCTAATTAAGTATGTCTTGTTATCCTTGTTAAAAACAAGAAATTAGAAGATCAAATANACAATTATCAACATAAAGTGACCTGGTGGTTGATTAAATANAACTTGGTTCCAATGTGACTGGACATTAGATTTACGCAGAAACTCTNCAGACGGAACCTCTCTGTCNTGGTAGACTTACACTAGGAATTAGGAAACANGAGAGTGAGAGCAAAGGCTGACNGGAAAAACACCAGAGAGGCAGNGGCAGGCAGATCTCTGTGNGTTTGAGGCCAGCCTGGTCTACATAGTGAGTTCCAGGACAGCCNGGGCTACATANTAAGATCTTGTCTTTAAAAAGAAAAAACACCAGGAGTAGGGGCAGAGGAAGAAACATGAACTAAAAATGATGATTAATAGTGACACGAGAGTTGACTCACTCATCAAATATGGGGTCTTCGATGTCATCTCTGCAAAAACAAGGAAGCTATCATCAACAGATGTTTGATGCCAATTATGGGGATTTATTTGTCCCATTCTTTGGTGTCATTCTCCTCTGTCTTACAGCNTGTGTCCCCAGCATGCTCAGTGAGTAGCCCNACCCTAACATCCCTGGAGACNGTTCTTAGCACTATCTTAGACAAAACAGATATGAGGCCTGCCTGGTATTTCTAGGCAGAGAGTAGTGTAGAACCCCAGGTAATTACTGAACCTCTGAAGCCTCAGTTTCCCCCTCTGTAAAAAGAGATGATCCATGGGTGTGTGTAAGCATAACACATGCAAGGAGCTTAAAACNCTAGCAAATGAATAATCAGTAAACATCANCTGTTATATTTGGCTCACAATTGTTTTATTGATCTTGCTTAACTTGTGTACACTGTGCTTTAACAGAGACCCTCAGCTGCCTTCCCAGCATGCACTGTATCCCATTTCCAACACTGATCTCACTTCTCAAATTCTCTTGCTGTTTCTCTANAAACAGCCTACCCAATGTCATTGATCTCCCCTGATGTTTTCCTTGGTGTTTGTAGCCCATAGTGCTCCTGTCTTCTCTAATGCCCCTTTATGATATGTATATATGTGTCTGTGTAGCACATTCTAGTACATGCACTATTTTATTGGCTTGCCTTAATTTAGTATATTCCATTTACCTTCTGATTGTGTCTTGTATATTAATCTTGAACTCCTTATAGGTTGTGTACAAGTCTGAGAGAGGACCTAAAGGGAACATAATTCCCTTCTTCTGTACAATCTAAAGCACCCATCTGGGACTAGAGTCAGAGTGTTATCAGAAACGACTCTTTAATGACCCAGCTTGTGTTATGTGAATCCCCACAACAGATTTCCCATCAGTCAACTGGCTTGCTTAATTAAGGCCACAGAGCAAATGATGGCTCATCAGCAGAAAATTCAGAGCCGTGACTCCATGCCATCTTCTTACCTTTGGCTTCAAAATAATAATAAGCCATGAAATTTTTCCCAATGTTGTTCATGCCTCGGAAGTACACAAGGGTCATTGAACTGGAGTGGGATGCAAAGGTGATGTGCAAGCCACTGCAAGGTTTCCCCAAGGACGCTGTGGAAGATGGAGGGCCATCCAGGATTTCAAAGTACTCATTGGTGCAGTCAAGGCTGGGGAAGCAAATATCATGAATGCCTCTTAATCTCCTCATCAGAAAGTTAGGGGGTACTTTGTGAGCCCTGCTTTATTTTATAGGGGTAAGAATGCTGGAGACAAGCTCACATCCTGTCTGTGATGCAGACACAGTATGCATTTTGTATTTTTCCTTTGAAAAATACTGTCTGAAAGGAATGAGATTTTTAGCTGACAGAAGAGAAAGCAGACTAACTCTAGTGGACCCTGTTAAGGAATGGGGGCTGCTGTGACCACAGGGTACTTCACAGTTTTAGGCCAATAGCTAATCAAGGTCATTTCACTGTGTGATGTTTGAGAGAAAGAGTCTAAAATGAGGAATTTTAGGGTTTGGTTGTTCATGAGGCTGGTAACAGAATATAGCTGCAGGTTCAAGTCCACACCGATCCCTAACAGACAAGCTTTGACAGCTAGCCTGCCTACAGGGAAGTGGGACCCAGATCTGCTCCACTGGCTTTGTGGAAGTCATCTGGCTTTGCCAGCTGCTGTGTTTCTCTGTGAACTTCCGTGTGGCTGTCACCAGTGCTAGAAGCAGACTATTGCCACATCATCAGCCCAACAGCCATCTATTCCAAACCATCCTTAAATTAAGCACAATTCAAGATACATAAATGATTTGGTGTTTTCTTGGAATTAAATATAACTTTATATCTATATAAAGTTAAACATAATTTTAATCTGTGAATGACTTCATTTTTGTGTATTTACAATATTAAAACCTAAAATTTCCTCAGATTCTGTATCATTCACCAGATAGCTAGAATACATGAAGTATCTGTGCATGTGTGTGTGTCCCTCTCTCTCTGTCTCTCCTATCCAAAGCCTGTATAGTGAATTTCTTTTTAATTAAAAATGCATGGAAGTATGATCAAAATATATTGTTACATGCATGGAATTCTCAAAAAGTATATGAAATATTACATTAAAAAGTAAAGCCACATGTCTTGGAAAAATTCACAAACATACAAAAAAGCAATCATATTTCTTTATACATATAATGAAAGTGTGAGAAACAATATAATTCACAATCATTTCAACAGCAGCAAAAAGAAAGCAGTATCTATACATACAAGCTTNTATACAAAGAAGTAGTCTGAAATCCCACATACTACCTAGGACAAGGTAAAGCCAGGTTACATGTGTTGCTGGTGGGAAGATGAACAGACAGTCATTGTGGGTAAGTCTCTCCATCCTAAGAAGCTAACTGTGTACTTACCATACAATGTAACAGTCACATTATTGGACATTCATCCCTGACAAACGGCCTTGCATTGATGTAAAAACCTTCCCTGAATGTTGTGAGAAGTTTTATTTGAAATCACTGAAGACTAGTAACAAGCCAGNTGTTTCTCAGGAAGGATTAACCAGTGTTGGCTCACCCATATCAACAAAACCCTTTTCCATAGTAAAGAGCAATGGTCCCTAGGTACTGCAGCAACCTGAATGGATCTTAGGGGCACTATGCTGAGTGAAAAAAGCCAGACCCCTACCAAACTACATGCTGTATGATTCCATTCACAGAACATTTTTGAAATGACAACATTTAGAGGTGGAGAATAGATCACAATCAAGGGACAGAAATGGGGTAATCTGGGAATATAAAAAGTGGAAGGGTAGTTCCTTTGTGTAACGGACCTGGAGTGGAATGGTGATTTTGTGCAGCCGTTCACAAGATTAAACTGTGTGGAACAATCCACCCCCATCCTCACACAAATAATTGCATGTAAAAATTTTTGANAATTGAATATGGGTTTTGGTCCAGTTAACATTAACACCAACATCAATTTGGTGGCATTGATAATATGCTACCACTGGGAGATGCTTGAGAGGGGTACACAGGACTATATCACTTTTGCAATTTCCTCTGTGCTCACAGTTATTTCAAAATAAAAAGCTGAAAANGTATGCAGGACTCTTTTGAATATGAGAATCAATGTAGGGATGAATGATCAGAAGTGCACAGTTACTTACGTCGTATGTGTCACTTACTCAAGAGATGGGAATGCCAGTCTTACATGGTCAGAGGCATTTGCCCTGATCTCCCACACACAGGTTATGTTGTCATGCATTTCATTCATTGGGGGGTTCTTAATTTTTCCAGGAGCTTTGGTAATAACACCACCACAATGAGATCTTCCTAAAAGAAGAAAGAGGTATGACAACAAAAACTGCACAAGCCCACACCAGTCAGCATGCCAACATGGGTGGAAGAAGGGTCCACAAGGCCCCACCCCTGGCTGAAGAATGGCAGTCAGATGATGATGCCCAAGGGAGCATCAATTTTATTTACCGATGAGGCCCTGATACATTGCTCTTCTCAAGTGATCAGCCCTAAACCCTTGTACAGATGGGCAACACTAACTAGACCCAGATACCCATATATATATGGAGAGAAAGAGAGAGAGAGAGAGAGAGAGAGAGAGAGAGAGAGAGAGAGAGAGGTGGGGACATGGCATAGATTTGAGAGGCAGATTTGGGGATCATGGATTTGAGGATCATGGGAACATGAGAGATCAGAATGGCTGAGTTGGGGGAGGGACAGAGAGGGAGAGCAATGAAAGAGGTATCTTGATAGAGGGGGGCCATTATGTGATTAGGGAGAAACCTCGTGCCAGGGAAACTCCCAGGAATCCACAAGGATGACCGCAGCTAAGACTCCTAGGAATAGTGGAGAGGGTGCCTGAACTGGTCTTCTCCTGTAATCAGATTGGTGACTACCCTAATTGTTGTCAGAGAACCTTCATCCAGAAACTGATGGAAGTAGATGAGAAGGTCCACAGCCAAGCACTGGGCTGAGCTCTGGGAGTCAAGTTGAAGAGGAAGGAGGGATTATATNAGCAACAGGGGTCAAGTACATGATGGGGAAACCCACAGAGACAACTGACCTGAGCTCCTGGGAACTCATGGACTCTAGACCAACAGCTAGGGAGCCTGCATGGGACTGACCTAGGCTCTCTGCATGTGGGTGATAGTTGTGTAGCTTGTTCTGTTTGTAGCCCCCAGCAGTGGGACCAAGATCTGTCCCTGGCACATGAGCTGACTTTTTAGCACAGGGAATAGCACAGAGCTATTCCCTCTGGTGGGATGCCTCACTCAGCCTTAATGCAGTGGGGAGGAGTCATGCCTCAACTTGGTATGCCATGCTTTGTGATTCCTATGGGAGGCCTTATCCTTTCTGAGGAGTGGATGGGGAGGGATAGAAAGGAGGTGGGGGGAGGGAACAGGATGAGAGGAGGGAGGGAAAACTGTGGTTGGTATATAAAATAAATAAATAAATTTAGTAAAAATAATTTTAAAAAAGAAGAGGATATCTAAGGACATTGAGTTCTCACCTGCAGCCACTGTTCCTTCCATGACAGCGAATGGGGGATCTGCTAAACACAAAAAGAATGTGTGGACCAACAGNTCACACAGGACTGCACAACTGTCTGTATTCAAGAATCATGAGGAGCTCATGGCAAACACAGTGCCTCAGGCCCGCCAGGACTCCTGAGTCAGTCTCTAGAGGAGAGACCTGAGCATTGAACGGCTGTGTGACACAATACTCAAGCAGTGCTGAAGAGCTGACAAGATCCCTCCTAGACTTTGATGTATTACTCTACACATAAAAATATGATAATTTTAAAATTAAGGGCTTAAAATAAAAACCAAAGAATTCTAGCTCCTAAAGCCTCAGTAACCCACGGGACTGGGGATTGTAAGCTTAGGAAGTAGAAATAAGNAGACAGACCACTTCAGGGGCCAGAGTGATGGCTCAAGAGGTAAAGGGCTTGCCTTGTAAGCACAGTTCAATCTCTAGCACCCATGTATAAAACAGCTGGGCTTAGTGACACACACTTGCAATCCTAGTGCCAAGGAAGTAGACTCAGGTGGGTTCCTGGGGCTCACTGGCCAGCCAGCCTAGCCTAACCAGTGAGCTCCTGGCCAATGAGAGTCCTTGTCCCAAAAAATTAAGATGGACAGTGCCTTGAGGTTGTCCTCTGACATACACTCACATACACAAACATGTATGTGCATGTGCACACACACATACACAAGAACACACACACACACACACACACACACATACACATACACACACACAGCTTTCCTTTGACTCGCTGTTGCTAAGAGATACTGAGTCAGGGCCTAAAGATGCAGGGACTCTTCCAGGCTCCCAACATCTCCCCTCTGGCAACTCTCAGCTCAGTGTCATCCATTGCATATTATCCTTCTGGATCAATTCGTTCCCACCTGGCAGGGGTGACAGCTAGTGGAGGATGTAATGAAACTTTTCTAGACATTAGGACACCCAGCTTTATTCCTAACTCACTCTATGACTGAGAATTATCTAAAAGCATGACAGCAAGAGACCTCAAGNTCTGATGAGAAAGCAGGAGACTGGGCATGGGACACTCCAGGGAGGATGAAAGAACACCAATAGTGATGGAAGTTTGTGGAACCAGGGCTGAACCTAGAACAAGGCAGGAACATGGAATGGACAGGGGAATCACTTCACTGGGACAGTATTTGTCTCCAGCCATTTCCCACTTNGAAGGAAGTGTCTTGGCCATAGCTCACATTTCAAGCATGTCCTACCCATCCATAGGCTTCTGTCTCTATGCACACCTCAAAACTGACTGAACAAAGTATTCTACAGAAGTCTGAGAAGCCAATCTTGTGTGTAGGATGCACAGGAGAGGAGGTGAAGGGTGGTGGGGCTGGGCCAGATGACATTGAAGGTACTGTCTATTCTCCTCTTGGACAATCAGGTGATTACATGTCTTGTCTATCTGTTACTCCACTGCCTTGGAGAATAAGACAAACCCAGTTTCTAGCAGAGCCTCTTCCCCAAGCCTCCAGTGAGCCACACACATAAACGTCATCTTCCCTACCTGGTAGTGTCCTTCTTACATATTCAGCATCTACAAGAGTGAGACATGAAAACAGCTGCTGAGTGAGTGGCATACTGGCATGTGTTCAGTGGTTATTTTTACACATAATGTGATAATTAGCTCATCTTCATTGTCAACTTAACTGGATTTGGAGTCACCTTGGAGACACCTCTNGACGTGTCTACCAGGGTGTTTCCAGAATGGTTTAGCTGAAGAGGGAAGACTATAATCTGATGGGTGAGGGGTCCCCAGCTGAATAAAAGGGATAAAAGTGTAAAGCATCCCCTGGTCTGATTTGTGACAGCAGGAGTAATGGGACAAGCTCATTCACACTTCTGCCACAATGATAGACTTTCCCCTCAAATTGTGAGCCAAAACACACCCTTTCTTCCTTTTGCTTTTGTTAGTGTTTTGCTACAGCAGAGAGAACAGTGACTAAGATAGGTGTGAAGGGTGTTTGTTCTCTTGGAAGGTCTGAGGCTTGGCTCTAAAGGGCATGGGCTTTACCTGAACAGATGACACTGGCATCTTCACTGTGATCACAGTTGTGGGAGAACCACCCAATGTGGGAGCATTCCTCCAGNTGCTCCTCGTGGCCCTTGCAATGCACGTTGTCAAGGAGAATCTTCCCAGAACCTTCCCCAAAGTAAGCTTCACTCAAGGCTGAAACAGCCCAGCCACACCCCAGTTGCCTACAGATGATGTTTGCTTCTGGGATGTCCCAGAGGTCATCACACACAGTCCCCCAGACTCCCTGNTAGAAGAGTTCTACACGGCCTGCACATCTCCCATGGTTGCCTGCCAGCCGCACAGGGACCCAGCCNCCTGGGGAAGAAAAAAGANGCAGGGAGGTGATAGTGGTCTTCTCAGTCCAGTGATGGCTATTGTCTACAACACAGTCTGTTATTATCTTCCTTGACTACCCAAAGCAGCCTATGTAATGGGAAAAATTACACTTAGTGAGGTCACCCAGGCCCCCAACAAACACGTTGCATGTTATCACTCACAGGCAAGTGCTAGCATCAAATCATGTGTTTTATGAGTTTACCCTGGAATTCACATGGAAATCANAAAATTAGAAGGTNGGAGGATGGATTGATGCATTTAGGGAGGGGGAAATTGATTATAGGTNANATGAAAGGAGAAAGAGAAAGCTGAAGGCACAAAGGAGGAGGAACCATTCCNTGAGCAGGGGGCCCTGGGCTGTACAAGAAAGCAACCTAAACATGAACCTGATCAAGGCAGCAAGCAGCCTTGATTTCTGCATCAGGCTCCATCTTGATATCCTGCCCTGACTTTCCTCAATGATAGACCATCATCTGTAAATTGAAATCATACCCCCTTTCCCTTAAACTGCTTTTGGTCAGAATGTTTTATCACAGCAACAGAAAAGGAACTAAACACAATGCAGGACAAAAGTCTTTCCCGTCTCACTTAGGAAAGGGACACTCTCAGGAGGAAAAGCAAACTAACCAACCTGATGGTTTGGATGACTCAGGATCTGTTACTGGAGCGGGGTCTGGTGAGCCGTCAGCACCTTCTGAGTAAAGGAAATCAGCATTAAAGTCCAGAGCAATGTTTACACTGTGATCACAATAACTTCGAATATTTCTGAAAAGATGAAACAGCATTGACATCTGGGGAAATTACAGCCTCACACTGCTGCAGACAATGCCTAACTTCCATGACTAGATTAGAGCTCATCAACTATTTGGAGACAATTGATATTTCCTCAACAGCCCTTATAGAACAGAAAAATAGAGAGCTCTTGATAGAACTCATTTGATGCAGTAAACATCCCATTGCCTGAATATGCAATAAACATCCCATTGCCCAAATATCCCATTCTCTGCTTAAATAATCTCCAGTCCAGCCATGGATACATCTCTTTGACTGTAATTAGCATATACTTTACTCTCCTAGCCCAGGGAGATCTACTGTGATGCCACAAAATGAGTTTTAGAAGGGGAAGTTTATCTAACTCAAACAATGCAAGAACTGGATCAAGCCAGGAGTGTGTGTGACCCCAGACTCTGGAGTAGGAGCAGAAAGAAGAGCACCAGCACTGAGTCTGCACTCAACGCTGAGTGCTGTGCCCTTCACCCATCTGTTATGGAGTGCTGAGATTTAAGCAGCACCTCTCTAGGCTTTCAGATGATGGTAGATCATTCAAACCAGCCTCTGTAGACTGAAGCCTGGTTCAACAGTTCATTTTCATATCACACCCATTACACAGAATAAACTAGAGGCAGAAGTTAATATAGAAGGGATGCAGAAACCAGTGCTATCTGAGGGCAGGGCGTGTGAGGGTATGTGTGTGTGTTATCTACTATAAAAGGAGGACTGAAAGATATACTAACATATTAAGGGACTGTTTATTACTATCTAATAGTAATAATATTAATACTATAGTAGTAATAGTTTTTCCCTTAAAGCCTATGACCTAGACAGTCACATATTTTTTGGTTTTTATTTTATTTTAATTGTATTTTATTTTATTTTATTTTATTTTATTTATTTTGTCTATTAATGGTACTAGGCATGGGCTCCATCTTGTGGGGTGGGCTTTAAGTGTAATCAGAAAGTGGTTGGTTAATCCCATAACCTTTGTGCCACTATTGCACCAATGGGGCATATCTTGCCAGGCTAGTTGTTACTGTAGCTCACAGAAGTCACAGCTGTGCATGACTTTGATTACTTTTCTCTCTCATTAGCACGCAGAGCACCTTTCAGAACCATGAAAGCGAGCCAATAGGGATGGAAGCCTCACCTTTAACTGATTCATTTCTCGGTAAGAATGGAAACCAGTAAGATAAAACATAGGCAATAAGTAATAAGTAATGGCACGGGGTGGGGGGTCTGTTTGGTGTGCGTGCATGTGTGTGTGTGTGTGTGTGTGTGTGTGTGTGCTGAAATTTACAGCATTTCCCTAGAAGAGCAAGAATAAAAAGATTACAGGTGTCAAAGTCCTCTGGGGGGATCAACTAATCAGCCAGTTCTGGAGGATGGTGAGTCCTCTCTCACTGTGGCGCTTTCTTGTGTGCTTCAGCAACCTGCAGCTGCCCTTCACTCCCACTCTAGCTCCTTCTGGTGGTCCCCAGCTGTGGATCATAGGAAGCTCTCTTACCTTGGAGGCTGAGCCTGGGCACATGCGCTCTTCGACTAGCAGGTGCTGAGTCAACCACAGGTAGAACTGGAATGATATGGAAATGGGAGTGAGAATTGAAGGTCTTTTCCTAAGACAAACACAGAACACATCATCAAAGAGCTCAGTTAGCATCTGGCCAAGAAGCCATAGCTTGGTCTCACCTTAACCCATTGCCTGGACTCACAAACTGCTTGATTTTCAGTGAAACCTGAGTGAAGGTCAGAAGGCTGACAGAAAGCTACCCAGCAAGATCCTGCAATTCTAAATGCTACCCCCCTCTTCACCCTGCATAGACTCTAAGTCTATGAGGATCCTTGGTGTTAATAGGCAGTCATTGAAAAACTGGACCAGTGTCACAAAAGTCAAGGTGTTCATGAGGACACTGGTTGTCTTCATTGACCCCAGAGGACATTATGTAATCTAATGACTTGTCTGCTCCACAATCCATCTAGATAGTGAGGCTGCACACGGCAGAACTGCCAATGGAGGCACTGCTCCTTACCTGACAGGACACTTGGTAACTTCTCACCATCCAATGATCCTAAAACACACACAAAACATTTGTCAGAAGCAACTTTCTTTACTCATTTGCTCACATGTGAAACATTAGCAGCACTCTCTAAAGAAGGAACTATACAGATAAGGTTACTAACATTTTACAGAGCGATTTGCTTCTGTGTCCCACTGTCTAGCAGGAATTGGGGCCAAAACCTAGGGTGCATCAAGAGAGATCAAAAGCCTGTCTGCTCCTTGTACATTTTATTTGTTCAATTAAACAGTGCTTTGGCGTCTAACATGTGGCAAGCACTGTGTAGGGACAAAAAGATAATGAGCAGAACAGATGAAAACCCTCCTGGTGGGTTAAAGTGTGGNGCTGCAGGTGACACTCAGCATCACACAGCCTCCTTGTATCCCTTAGCAGTACGTCTGCCCCGGCCCTGAACATCCGCCCATCCATCCTACAGGCCTAGAATGCTGGGCATGGCATGTGCTGCGTGCCACACCCAAGTTTTGTTGCTTTAATTCATGGCCCATTGCCCTACCTGATGGTGCAGGTGGGTGGGTCATGTCTTCTGGAAGGTGGGAAGCTGGGAGAGCTATTGGAGAAACAGTACAACGAAACTGACTTGGGTGTTTAATATGGAATAGAATGAGGAGGACTTTTTTGCTGTTTCAAGTTTGCTGAAAAATAAGTACCTTTCTATTGAAAAGTTTTAAAAGGAACCACACAACCTTGAATGATATTATGCTAGACGTGAAGACATGGGATTTTCTGTGGTTTAATTTACATGAAATATCCAGAATAGGTAAATAAACACATAGAGGAAGAAAGCAAGCTGGTGTATGCAGTGGTTTAGGGAGAAGGGACAGGTGGCTGTGGCTAGTAGCAGGGAATGGTACTTCAACTGCTCATCTACCTCAGAGCAGTGGCATGCCATTACACTGTCCCACTTTTCAGAAGAGATAAGTGAAGAACAAAGAGGTGACAAGTCATGGTGAGGCCCACAGGGGTTGGAGGCAGCAGAGAGTTAGGTCCAAACCCAGAGTCCAGGC
>LZPO01108068.1:0-15515 GCA_001675575.1 Neotoma lepida | reverse complement strand
GGAACTGATGATGAAGGCTTTGCTTTAGATAAACCAAGACAGCTCAGCTGGCAGGGGGTAGGGATGGGGGTAGAGTGGGGTGTCTCCCCGTGCCTGGGGATCTTGTCAAGAGTGTGTGTATATATTNCTAGGTTCTCATCCTAAGCAGATGTTATGGATGAGACTACTAGCAGAGCAACACAGACAACTGTGGATGCTCACACGTTTTGCTAAGGTTCGGGGCATCTTTTCCAAAGTGTAGGCATATCTGGTGGGGAAACGGGGCATTGAGTATGGCTGCCTCAGGCCCAAATGCATGCTGGGTGATCTTGGTCAAGAAGGNATTCATCTTGACTTTGACGTAATTTTGTNCTTNAGTTTGGGTTTCTCTATTTTCAAAACAAGAAAAATAAAACAAACCCACCTGGTAGATAAGGATGGGATGGGAGACAGATGCAAAGTGCTTACAGAACTGCAAAGTGCCACATGAGCAGACGGGATTTATGCTTTGAGGCAGTCTCTTAGGCAAAACCAGTCAGAGATTTGTTTCTAGGATACTAGGCATGCTGTGATTCAAATTCTANTTCAACATATCCACCAAAATAGCATATTTACAAAAAAAAAATCACAGGATAAATATAATCAACTTCAATCGGTACAAAAGAAAAGCAGATGGGGCTGGAGAGGTGGCTCAGAGGTTAAGAGCACTGGCTGCTCTTCCAGAGGACCTGAGTTCAATTCCCAGAAACCACATGGTGGCTCACAACCATCTACAATGAGATCTGGTGCCCTCTTCTGGCCTGCAGACATACATGAAGGCAAAATACTGTATACATAATAAATAAATAATTCTTTTTAAGAAAGAAAAGAAAATCANATAAAATTATTAGGAAGTGCTGGGCCCAGACTGACACTTGGATAAGGAGTTGTAGACAATTTCCTGTCACTATGAAAGTAACTATTAATCAACTATCAATGCACTATTAATTTATAGTTAATTACTGATGTCAATATCTCCACCTACACATGCTTGATTCTAAAGCTTCTGTGCTATTGTCATCTGGTACTGGAACAGCTTTTCCAGTAGAGAGCCATCCTGTGCATTGTATGAGGTTTAACAGTGTTCCTGGATGTTACCACAGACACCAGGAGCATCCCCAAGTGTGACAGTCAAAATGTCCAAGTGCTTCCTAGGGCACAAAATCAACTCCAGCTGAGAACGACTACAGAAAGATATCCTTGAGAAGGGCTTTTAAATCCCCCAAAGCAAGGTCTATACTTAGGCTAATTTGCTAACTAGTCTACTCTCAGCCCCTCCCTCTCAGGGTACCTGGTCCAGGAATGTGCAACCTCAGAGAGCAGCAAAGTCTGCCTTCTGCCCACCAGGGCTGCTCAGAACACCTGCATGAGGCCAGTGTGAATTCTGCCCCGTAGTGGCAGGGCTGAGGGCTCAAGGAAACGCTTTCAGAAGCCGGTGGCCCAGTTCAACCTTAAAGCAGGTCTCAGAGTAAGGATAATCAGAGGAACTTTCTCCTGCAGACTGGAGAGATGCCTTAGGAATGGCAGTCTCATGGGCCAGGACTTCTCTATACTCCCTGCAATGAGGGAGACCCTGGCCAGGTCAGGGCTCACGACATTTGCTGTCACCAAAGTTGAGACATGCTGCTTTCTGATGGGAGTGGGCCTATGCAAGGAAGCCAATAGTCCATCTCATAGAGCCAGAGGCATTTTGTTCACTGCTAGATCGCCCAAGCCTTCCACAGAAAATGCTTGCTAGGTGAGNGCTTATCTCTTGGCCAGTGAATGAAGCCTTAGTTCCTGCTTCCTAGAAGGCTGAACCTTGACATACAAGCAGAGGAGACTCGGAAAGGAGTCTCTGGTTCACTAGGTAGCAGCTGGTAAGCNAGGAGGGGGCTTTCTTCTCTCTCCCACCCAACTCTACAGCTGGTTCACCAGGGCCAGAACTACTCTGTCTCTAGGAGCTTGATTCCCCCAAAAGCAGAATTTTAGAGACCATGTTATGGGCAGCCCAGCTCTCAGGCTATAGGGCAGGATACTGGGTCACAATGATTACCGTCCCAATGATTGCTCCCATTTAATTAGAAAAAGCTAAAAGATATACAATGCCACACCAAGCATAGAGAGATGAGTGTGGGGAGAGGACCAGTAGAGGGTTGCCCAGCAGTGCCTCCCTGCAATCGCACAGGGCCCACAATTAGAAGGGGCCCACCCTTTGGGGCTCTGCTGTCTCTGTCTAGAAATTTCTCATAGCTCTCACACCCACAAATCACACAACCTTGCAGCTGGCCTGAGTGTTTTCATTTCCAGTCTGTCACCTAAGTGGATGCAGGAGGACTGGGGTAGAATAAGAGGTCCACATTCAGCTGCTTCCCAAACTCCATGAAGGAGAGGCTCCATTCAAGTCTCGTTCTGGAAGGTGCCTGGGACCATGAGCAGACACGGCTTTTGATCCCACAAGACAGTATGCTACAAGGTTTCCTTTGGGCCGGGGAGAAAGGAGAATGATTGGATAAAGTAAAAAATCAACTCTTGGGAAAGACGGAAAGTGATTTACCGGAGCAGACGACACCAATGTCTTCCTCGTGCCCACAGTTGTGGATGAACCAGCCAGCGTGAGAGCACTGCCCCAGGGAGACCTCGGTCCCAGAACACTGCACATCATCCAGAAGAATGGCGCCAGAGCCCTGGCCAAAGTAGGCCTCTCCCAGGGTGGACACGGCATCCCCACAGCCCAGCTGCTGGCACACGACCTGTGCTTCCTTCTCGTCCCACAGATCGTCGCACACTGTGCCCCACANGCCTTCAAAATACACCTCCACTCGGCCAGAACACCTGTTAGAACCTTCCACGAGCTGCACAGGAAGCCAGTCTTTGGGAGAAAGGTATTCCCCGCCCCCACCTGAGTGTTGGCGAACAGAGTGGACTTCCCCACCCACTTCCCAGGAGTACCACCTTTGTTCCCAGCACTTGATTTACACGGACGTCTTTGTAAGGTTCCCAGACATCATGTAGGGTTCTAATGTACCCATTGTACCAGGGAGGAAAAGTTGACAGTAGCAACAGCCTCCTGGTGTCAGAGCATTAACTAATGAGGACCAGAATGGGACTCCATAGAGCTCCCTAGATCCTCATTTGGGATAGAATTATCCTTAGAGAAGTTTAGGTTCTATTGTGATGGGAAGCCACAAGGCTTTGTTCTTTTCAGTCCCTTTTTCATTCTGTGTCCCAACCACCACCTACTCCAGCAAGAAAATCTTCATCTAAGAAGACAGAAACCATCCAACTCTGGCCACTTGGTATTTCAGTCTAAGAATTTGGATTCTTGGGTCATTTCCACTGTGCCCTGTGGTGTTGGGTCAGGGGTGTTAGGCAAAGGCAAATGCTTGGAGAGTGCATTCTGCTGCACAGGGACAGGGCAGAGCTGCCCTCCACTGTCACTTGGCACTCACATTTTGACCTGCCAGCACTTTGCTGGGCAGCAGCCTACTGGCTGTCCCAGTGTTCTTAGGAGCAGCAAGCTTTGCTAAGACAATGGATAGAAAACCATCAAAGGTAGGGCTTGACTTGGTCAGTCACTAGCTATGCAATCAGTCTGTGGAGGCCACTTAGATTCTTCTGTTTTCCTCATCTGCAGAAGAAAATAGTGTATACCTTAAAGGGTGGTCATGGGGCAAATACAGGTGTAGTGACTGGCACAGAAGGAGTACTTAGGAGTCATTTTTATTATCTCCATTTTATGAACCAGTAATTAGATAGATGAGGACTGTTCTACATTTCCAAAATTGTTGATGGAGAGCTATGACAGGGGAGGGGTAGAATGTTCTCCTGCTCTCTCTCCTCTTCCTAGTCACCACAGAGCAGGACTTCAAAGTATGGCCCCCAGACAGGCCCTGTTCCCATCTCTGAGAAAGCTTGTTAAATATGAAGGTTCTGGGGTACACCTTGTCTGAGGGTAAGGCCCAAGACTTTGCATGTTCAACAAGTTCTTAGCAAGTTCTTGAGTGATTCCCATGTCCTCCAACATTTAAGAACTAATGCGTAAGAACCATAAAGGCAGAAAAGGCTCTGTCAGTGTCTGTCTTGTTAGGCACAAAGAACACCAGTGTATGTTTATGTCTGAGGATGAGTGACTCATCTTACTGAGTGTGGACTGTCCATCTCCAGGGGCTTTGGTGTCCTTCCACCTCAAGGTAACTGCCTTGGCCCTCCTTCTGCAGGCCACAGGCATTGTCTGGCTAAGACTCACCTTGCTGTTCCACAGACATGTCTTGAATGGGGCTTCTCTTAGGCATTTCCTTCCCCAACTTTGTTCCGGATCCTCTGATGTCCCTCCTGTAACAAGCTGAGATGTATCCACCATGTTAGAGCCCTACAGGAACCCTGAACACAGTTAGTCCAAGCCCCATGGAAACCTCCTGGGTCTTGCTCCAAACCCACCACTCCCCAGGCACAGCAGAGCCTGGGAATCTGAATTTGCAGCCACCCAGAGCAGGGGTGCCACCAGGAAAGGACCAGGTGCTCTGGAATCCATTTTCTTGAGGCATACTTGGTCTTAAAATTCCCCTTTTCTGTCAGTTCTGCATTAATTTCACCTGACGTCTGTCAGCCAGTAGACTTCACTAGCCGTCTGTAGTTAATGTCGGGTTTTGTTAAGAAAGTGACAGTTTACATATAAATTCTACTACGCTCTTAGTTAATTTGCTGTTTGTAACACTTCTTGGACTGGCTTTTTACAACAATTTTTCCTTTTAAAAAAATTTTCTATTCTTATTTTCTTTATCTCTTTTTCCTCATTTGAGAAGATCTTTAGGATTTTTTCCTTAATTTTACATTGTTTTTAATTTCTCTTTGTTTGTTTCTCTCTCTCTTTTTCTCTCTCTTTCTTTCTTTTTTGTAGGANGATGTTACTCTGTAGCCATGGCTGGCCTTAGGCAGACCAGACTGACCTTGAATTCACACAATCTGCCTGCCTCTGCCTCCCAAGCACTGGGATTAAAGATGTGGCCCTGGTTTTTGTCTTTTAAGGGTAGACTTGGCTAATAATAAGGTATTTGGCTTCCACTCAGAATAAATATAGCAGGGTTGCTGTTGTTGTTGTTTTAAACTGATTCCTAACTCTCCTGTCCAGGAGCAACAGGAACAATAACTTTTCTCTATGTCATTAATTACAAGCCAGGACTGTCCCCACAGAAGTCCCCCTGGTGAGTCTACCTGTCATTCAGCCCATATCACTGACATTGGGAGGTAACTTCCTGCTCAGTAGACCACAAGGAATCCAGGCCTATGGCACTGTTGGGCCAGGGTAATTTTACAATCGCCTAATTAATTACCAGGCATCTGTTGAGCGAGTCTGCTGTGCTTTGACATTGGGTAATGCCCTGGCACATATCAAAGGTGACCCAGTCCTTTTGTCCTCTTCATAGATGAACAACCATATGAGGCAGTATACAGTCCACTGAGCAGCAGTGTAAGGCTGCCAGAGACTACAGGGCTCTCGAAGGTACTGCTGGCCTTTCTTCAGTGCTCCTGGTGTACCCCTTTGAGTCTAAGCACTGCCCATTCCCTGTTCTGAGCTGACATGCATTCCTGTGTAACGGATGAGAAAGTAAGGACACAGNGAAGCGTGTACAGGGTGTGCCCATGGTTGGTTCTGGAGGACATTCAGCCTCTGAAGCGCCTGGCCTCTCGAGCATCCTCTTCATCTTGTCCACACTCCACAGCTTGGCTTTGGCTCTGACTCTCCTCCTCCCGGGCCTCACATGCCACTACCTCAGGTCGGGTCTTCCACTTTCCATTCACCCAATCTTCCTCACCCCCTGGAGACAATCTGGAACAGCCTCTAACTCTCCATCCTCCTGCCTCAGCCTCCTAAGTGCTGAGATAATCAGTGAACCAGTGGCCCAGGGGACATGGAGGAGACACTTGGCAAGCTTCCAAAACATTGACTTCCCTAGCAAGGCAGTTTCAAATGCAGTTATTCATGCCTATAGAATGGGCTTTATTTTCCCTTTGCTCATTGTCAAACCTGGGACCTCTGACAGGATGTTTGTATGAGTGAGAATGGGCAGGAGGACCACTTTGTCCCTAGTAATAGTCCGTCATATTCTTCAAACACATTTCCTAAGGCTGTGAAGTCTGCTGTGCTGGAAATCTGGTGTGACCAGTGGAATATTGAGTAGAGATGGAAGGTAAGTGGAGGCAGGTTGGGGAGGGGTTTTAGTGTTGAGCCAAAGGTGTTGAAGAAACAGGTTGAACTTCAAGGTGGGAGGGGAAAGGGGTGGGAAGGAGGGGACATATTCCTTAACCAGTGGTGGCAGCAGGAGAATGGAAGGAAGAGGGTGAAAGAGCTGCCCCAGGTGGCAGTGATGGGACTGGCTAACTAAGAGGAGGAAGAAGATAGATTCAGAGTGCAGCCACAGGGCTGAGTTCTGTGCCTGGGGTGTAAGTAAAGCTGGAGACCTGGATGGGTATTATGATTAGAAATGATTAGCAAAGGTCAGGAGGCAGATTGAACCATTGGGGGAAGTGATTAGAGGGGCCAGTGTGAGGTGAGGCAGGCCACAGGGCCAAGGAAGAAGGACCTGAATTCACAGATGCTAACCAACAGATTCCATCAGCTCAGTAAAGAAAGGCTAGCAACCACCTTCCCCTAAAAAGATTAGTNCCGGGAAGGAGTTGGGTAGGATAGGATTAGGAGGGGAGGGAAGCAAGGATCTATGACCATGTGGCCAGAATCTGGCTGTGGGGAAAGGGTGACCTCCAAGGGGTCCACAGCAGAGAGGATTAAACCCACTGCCCTCCATTTGCTTGTTCTTTGAGTCATTGTCTCACTAAGCAGCCCAGATTGGCCTTGGATTTACAGTCCTGCCTCAACCTCCTGGATGCTATAACAGGTAGTCACCACTGGGCCCAGCTTCAGTCTCTGCATGGGAAAGGGGTCCTATTGCTGGGATCTGAACCTAGGGTCATACACAGGCCAAGTCTGTACTCTACCATTGAGCCACACAAGCTCTTGACCTTTCATATGGAACACTGACAATCTCCCAGTCTTAGGGAAGACACACTGCAACTCTGCATCCCAGCCTGAAGCTGTCCCTACTCCTCTTCTACAGAACTCCAGGGCAGCCAGCACTGGGGACAAATGGTGTCTTGCCTGTTTGATTTGCAGTGTTTAGAAAGTATTAGTTGGAAACCTGACTTAAGGAGCCAGGAATTTGGGAAGATTTGAGAAGGACTAGGGAAGGAGATAACAGATACCCCGGGAAGGAGAATAAGATTAAGAACAGTGGGTGTGCACAACAAGGCGAGGTTCCTTTAGGATGAGGACGTGGAGGAAAGTGTTTGAAGCAGGTTGGTCAATTGTGGTGAGTGTGTGTGAATGAATGTGTATGATGAAAGTGTATGTGTGAGTGTGTGCATATGAATGAATGAATATGTGTGAGTATGTATGAAAGAAACTGAGGATGTAAATGAATGTGTGTGTGTGTGTGTGTGTGTGTGTNTGTGTGTGTGTGTGCTGGCTAGTTATGTCAACTTGACACAAGCTAGAATCATCTGAGAGGAAGGAACCTCAACTGAGAACTCGCATCTGTAAGATTGGGCTGTATGCTAACTTGTGGGCATTTTCTTCATTAGTGATTGATGCAGGAGGGCCTAGTCCACAGTGGGTGGTACCATCCCTGGGCTGATGGTCCTGGGTTCTATAAAAAAGCAGGCTGAGCAAGCTAGTAAGTAGTAAGCAGCACTCCTCCATGGCCTCTGCATCCATTCCTACCTCCAGGCTCCTGTCCTGTTTGAGTTCTTGCCCTAACTTCCTTTAATGATGAACTGTGATTTGGACCTCTAAAATGAAATAAACCCTTTCCTCCCCAAGCTGCTTTTGGTCATGGTATTCATCACAGCAGTAGAACCCTAACGAAGACAGTATGTGTGAATGTATGTATGAGTGTTTGGTAAAGGTGAGTATTTATATGCCAGGTCCTCATTGCGTTCAGCAGGGTAGGTGACATTTGCTTAGCATTTGACCAGAGGTGCATGGGACAGCAGGTAGGCACGCTTCAGCAGCGTAGCTGGAAGGAGAGTCAGTTAGCACATTGGCTTTGTAGAGATTGTTTTCCTATTTAAGTTGGAGAGTGTTGTGAGCTGAAGCTTCCAGAAAGATAAGGACACTTGTACTGAAGAGACTACAAGGCTGGCTAGAACTTCATGACTGTGAATGGTCGGAAGGTTGCAGATCGAGAATCAAAACCATCCTGAGCTATCTGTAATCCCCTTAACAGCCCTTTATTACCCACCTTCTGCATTGGACCCAGCATCCTTTTTGAATACCAGATAACCCCTGGAACATATTCTTAGCAGACCACTAGCTTCCACCAACTCAAAAGCTGGGAATGTCATCAGACAGCACCTGAGTCCTAAAGCAGGGATTTACCCACTGTGTTAGAACTGGTCTACACTATATCTCCAGCAATAGCCTTCTTAGTTGGCCGCCAAGTTGCCCTTTGTACTTTTCACAGTAACACCTAAGGCTCCAGTGATCTGCAAGCTCCACAAATCCCTTCTATCGGTACACGACCTTCGGGAAGCTGGACTATGTCCCTGAGTGGCTGTTCTCAGAAGGTCACACTGGCCCCATTGTCTATTAGGCTCTTGTGTAATCATTAGGAGCCTGGCAAAGCCCACTGCACCGTATCATGTCACTAATCCTTGGTTCCTGGAAGCTCAAGAGCACCCCCGCCTGAAAGCTGTAGAGTGACTTACACGTGTCAGGNGAGAGGTGCAGCAAGAGCATGGGCAGGGACAGAAAGAGTGCAAAGGGTGCAAAGATAAAGGAGGCACCAGGGACTAGAGGTAAAACCAGGCCCGCTGATAACTGAGACTTGCAAGTAGTGTCTACCAGATCCACTGAGCTGCTTAAATATCCTTAGATTTGCAGAACTCGGGTGAAAAACAAACCAAAACACACATAATCCTCTTAATTTTGTTTTGGGAGAAGCTTGTGGGCAGAGGGGCTCAGGGTATGGTGTTCTTGCTTTTCCGTTCATTTCCTCGACGTCTTTAAATGGACGCTCTGTGGTTCTGGGAGCTGTGCTGCAGCTCGAGGCCACAGAGCGGTGTATTTGCTGAATATGGCAGACAACTCTAGCGCTTCGTGGGCCATTAGAGAACTTCAAAGAGGACAGAAGCAAGGCAGGGAGGAGAGCTGAGTGCCGTGGCCGGCTTCCAGCAGTGCTCCCTTGGAAGGAATCACAGCCATCGCTGGGACAGACTTTTCTTACTGAGATTTGAATTTCAGTGTGATGAAAGGTGGGGCTCAGAGGAAGTTAGGACCAGGACCAACATTGATTCTTATGTGGGGGACCCACTCTGTTGTTCCTACTGTTTTATAAGGGGGCTCCCAGAACACATTCTTAAGAGAACCACTGCATTTGGGAGCCACTCTCCCCATCCCCCAGTTCTCAGAAATCATTAAATTTGTCCCAGACTGAGAATTATCTTCCCATCCCCACATCTATGCTAAATCCTTTTTACACTTGGCTCCAAATAGGCCTGATCATACCCCAGGAGCGCTTCCCAAAAGTAGCCCCCGCTGTGGCTAAGAGGCAGACCTCACTGGGTACCTTCTGGGTTGGGTCAGGAGTCATTTTCACCCATGCTTAGGCTGGTATCCCCAGTGCCAACACTGTCACTTTGAATACAATCGACTTCAGCATCGTCTTTGCCACAGTGGAGCTAAAATGATTAGACAGAACTCTGAATTCTCCCAGCACATTCCAAAAGTTCTTATGTGCCAGGAAACCCCATCAGTTCCCACATACCATTGGCATAGCTCACAGATCCTCAGTGTTTACCATAAACAACACAGCTTGTTATCCATGGAGGAAAAAAGAAAGTTCTTTTTCTGCTCTATCTTGAAAGTTAAACCTATTACTGGAAAATCACTACTGAGGGGCTGGGGAGGTGACTCAGAAGTCAAGAACATATACTACTCTTGCCAAAGACCTGAGTTCAGTTCCCAGCACATGCACTGAGCTGCTCACAACTGCCTGCAACTCCAGCTCCAGGGGATCTCACTTCTCATCTAGGCATGGTACTTAGGTGCACGTACCCACACAACAAATACACACAGCTAACAGAAAAGAAAGAATGAAAATAGCTACTGGAATATTGAAAGCGGAGACTATCCTGATTTCTGGGGGGAACTTGGAGAATGGAGTTGTTATGGCTAAGTATCACGTTCTGCATCTGAGATTCAACAATTTTATGTCTTCATTTGAGAGGTACAATTTATAACACACAGCATCTATAACAGCCGTTGGATTTCTGAGCACTTCCTGTGTCTGAGGAACCCTTCCTAGACTTTTACTAACATCATTTTATGGAATCTACCTGAATGTCTCATGCATCATACCCTTGTGCAGGAGAGGGCACAGCAGCATGGAGATTCAAAACTTGCTCCAAGTTCCTAGGGCTGGAAAGTGCTCATTAGGGCTTGGATGTGCTAGAGCAGTGGTTCTCAGCCTCCCTAATGCTTCAACCCGTTAATCCAGTTCCTCATGTGGTGGTGAACCCCCAACCATAAAATTATTTTCATAACCGTAATTTTGCTATTGTTATGAATCATAATGTAAATATCTGTGTTTTCTGACAGTCTTAGGCGACCTCTGTGAAAGGGTTCTTCAACCCTCAGGTTGAGAACTGCTGCTCTAGGTCTTCGTGTCCCTAGTCTGCATTCCCAGGCTCAAATATTATAGGACATGTAGACTAAAAAGAAGGCACAAAGCATCCAAGAAATCATTAAATTCTTCCTTATGCCCTCGTACAACTTATCTGGATTTTAATAGTGGGAACATTACATGAACATATGCATACAATTATCTATAATCAAGTTATTTGTTTCTAGGAATATTTCCAAATATTCATTTGTTTACTTTCTCATGTATACTCAAGTAAGAAAACTAAACAATAAAAGACTTTAATATTTCCCCCAAAGCCACTGAAAGATAAAAATAATCAAGATTATGTCAATGTTTCAAATTAGTTTAGTCTCAAATTAAATTAAAAGTTCCTTAAGCAGACTAGTAGAGAATACACACTAACACCAAGAATATCAAAGGGATCAACCTGGTTTTTATAAAGTACAGATTTTTCAGAAAAGAAATCTTTATAAGTCAAATCCAGATAATTTTATGTCATATCAAATATTTCAAGCCAGGATGTTTTATGGACATTTTCCAGATCCACTCAACATTAAGAAAAGAAATGTCAACTATAATTCAATATTCTTAGTGATCGCTAAACACCAAGTTATGAACGCATGAACCAAAGAACACTTCAAAGTCCCTCACTGGCTCATCTTGGCCAATAGCCCTTCTCTATTTGCCTCCAGAATCCTACAAACAGAGCCACAGTCTACAAAAACAACAAACTGACTGACGCTTTGTTCACAGAAAACAAATCTTCCATAAAATATTTGACTCGACTTCCATAAAAGGGATCAAGGTGATGTGCAGCTGATGACCGCAACGGCGTCTCATCAGTGGTCGGATTATGGTAAACAGAGCAACCACTCCCTTGCTTAATTTTAAGCTGGTACATCAGAGGACAAGGGACAAATAACCACACTTTCTCTTTCCAGTTTATCACAAGGCATTAGCTGTGTAAAGAGCCCTGGGGCATTGGCTGTGTACCTGCTTCAGGTAGAATCACACCATGGAAGAACAGCAGCCAAAGTAGGCGGGCGTGGCAGCCCATGTTGGGAGGGCTTCCAGCTACTGGCTAGCCTCAGGTTCCAGCCTTATATTCTTTCCCAGCTCCCTGGTGGGAGTGGCCTGGCAACTTGATGCTCGTCTCCAGCTTAGTTGGCAGGCATCCAGAGCAGGGCACAGCGACACATTTGCTTTGGCGTCTTGCGTGTTTGCTCTGAGGAGCAAGAGTGATTAGACCTATTAGATACATTCCTTTAGAGCAGCTGGAAGTCAGTGCTAAACAGTGGGCTGGCACCTGGCCTGGTAGCTAGTAGCCTCTAGGCCTTCGGGGAAGAGAAGCTAGGACGAGCTCAGAGTCTCCCTGGGGTGTCATTTCCTGTAGCATATGGCCATTCCCAATGCAAGAGGCCTCTAGAATCCTATTTGTCACTCAATGCCCACATCCTACCTCTCTCCTTTTCTTGAACTTCCCCATTAGTCTACAGCTACCTACACTCACTCCATCTTCTAACTCCCACAGCACTCACTGAGTGTGTGCATTTAACAGCACTCAATACATTCTGCCTTGGTTATTATTGCTGGCATTCCGGTCTGAATTCCTCCACTGGCCTGTTCTAGTTTGCTTTCTATTACTGTGATAAGCACCATGACCCAAAGCAACTGGGGGTGGACAGCGTTTATTTCATCTATCATTGGGGGAAGTCATGGCAGGAACTCAAGCAGGGCAGGAACTTGGAGGCAGGACCTGAAGCAGAGGCCATAACAGAATGATACTTACTGGCTTTGCTTTCTTATACAACTCAGGACCACCTGCCCAGGGGTAGCACCACCCAGGGTGAGCTGGGCTCTCCCACGTCAATCATTAATTAAGAAAATGCCCCACAGGTTGGCCTACAGGCCAATCCGATGGATACATTTTGTTTTCAGTTAAGGTTCACTCTTCCCAGATGACTGTAGCTTGTGTCAAGCAGACAAAAATTAACCTGCATAGGCCTAGAAGATTTTTCAAGGCAGGGATTTTCTTCAGATAGTTGTAGTCTTATTTATGACATGCTTAGCACAATGCCTTCTACTTAAATATCTATTGGATTTTAATTACTGCTTCCTTCATAGGTAATTTCTCTCTACCTGAATCAGTGACCTGAATCCTCCACCCCCAGCCTTCTGATTCACAGCGCACCCTCTAGAGCCTTGTCTGACTTACACCCCTGCATATGAAACAGGGGTAAAGGACTAGAGTGTTCTGTGAACTTGGGCCGTGCATCATGGAAAGAAAAGGAATAGCAAGAAATCATTTTCCCATCTGAAAACTCCTGTCTTATGTTTAAGGCTGCCCTGCCATTTGGGTGACTCAAATGTATTGGTCACCAGGTCGAATTGAAACAGCTTCTGAACCTCCACTGTGCACGCTCTGCTAAGACATGGCCAACCGCACACCTGGTTAGGATGGTAAAAATAGGACCATGTGCAAGAAGGAAAGACTCTGGGACTTGGATTTTAAAGGTTGGGTCTCAGGGCTTAGGATTTAGCTCACTGGCAGAGTGCTTGCCTAGCATGCAGGAGGCCCTGGGGTCCATCTCCAGCACTGTAAAATAGATAAATAAATGCTTTTCAAAAAGCCTTCGATCTTGTGCCTGACAGTGTGATTTGGTTCAAATCAGCTTAGATTCCCAGAGCCTTGGCTTCCTTATCTGAAATAGTGGCTCCCAGCATCTGCTGGAAGGACAAAACTGGTGGTGTACAAAAGATGAGCACACGATGGGAACAAGACGTCCACAGTCTCTCTTCTTGTGTTGTTTGTGAAATAAGTTGTCACTCTGTAGCCCAGGCTGACCTCAAAATCATGGCAGTCCTCCTGCCTCTGACTCTTGAGTGCTGGGATAACAGATACAAACCACTTCTTCCAGCACTACTTAGCAATATAAATCCTGTTTAGAGATTTTGAGATTTTTCTCATAGTTCTCAATGCTATTAAGTCATCAAATAAACTCAAATTTGACCTCACAGGGAAAGGTACGAAGTGGGGCAGGGTGTTTAGTCAGACAAAAACTGTGGTTAATACATTTCACAGGCTCACAAAGGATCTCTGGGCTTTTCCTGGGTCAGTCTGTCTCTGGAGGTCTCATGCTAGAGGC
The DNA here is from genome assembly GCA_001675575.1 of Neotoma lepida. NCBI lineage: Eukaryota > Metazoa > Chordata > Mammalia > Rodentia > Cricetidae > Neotoma > Neotoma lepida. The sequence continues at coordinate 1,672 of LZPO01108068.1, read as the reverse complement.
AGTCTACAGAATCACACAACTTAGGACTAAGAAGGCACTTCCTTGCCAAGCACGGTCCTGGTGAATACAAGATTACCTCTTCCTTATTTTAAAGTGTCAGGAAGCACTGGGCAGGCTGTGGCCCTGGATTTTGGCTTCTGTTCACACTGCCATCCATGTGACACACATTTAGTCATGTACGGTCTTTAGACATGATCATCCATCTATGTCTGTGCTTGGTGAGCTGTCCGTGTCCCTCTGCAGTCCTAGTTGGGAGAGTGCTTGTTGTTGTCTTCAGCGTCCTGTTCTTGGCTTTCACACAATGTCAGACTCACCTTCCAACATGCCCCCAAGCACATTCCCTCTCCCTCCTCTGACTCAGACTTTCTAGGGAACTGAACCAGTTCAGGGGCTGCCCTGACCCTCTGCCTCTTTTCTCTTACCTTCACCCTGCAGGATAACAGAGAACTCTAGCAAGGGTGGCATCTCTCAGGTCAGATCCCCCACTTACCGGTGTGTTGTAATGGTCTGTGAGCATCAGAGACCTGCCAGCATCAACCATTCATTCCACTTCCTGCCCAGGGGATACTAGGAAAAACACACGACATTTCTTCCACGTGTTTCCTACTCTACATTCTCAAGCACTAAGTGTGGTGTTTTTACTTTCTAGTGCCATTGATCTTGGAAGTGACACAGGGCAAAATAAGGTGGGAGAAAAGCTAGATCTGTTTTCANGATCCCACTAGAAAAGGGGAGTTAGGGCATCACACCTGTTTTCATGATCCCACTAGAAAAGGGGAGTTAGGGCATCACATCTGTTTTCACGATCCCACTAGAAAAGGGGAGTTAGGGCATCACATCAGCTGGGCCTGAGATGCAGAATCTGTTATCTGTACCATTTTAGCACTCAGCACTTCTGTCTCCCATACAGGACAGTGACAGAGATCTCACTGAGTCAGTGCAAACCATGGACAATAGGGAAGGTGGGAGACAGCGCAGTTGGTGAAGTGCTTTCCTTAAAGACACAAAGGCCTGAGTTTAATCCCCAGAGCCTGCTTTTTTAATCAAGAAAACAAACAAAAACAAACAAACAAAAAACAGGCATGGTAATATGGGCTTGTAGTCCCAGCACTGGGACTACAAGCACTGGGCTTGTTGGCTGGACAGCCTAGCCCAGTCAGAAAGTTCTGGGTCTTGTCTCAATAAGACCCAAAGCGTGGCACAATAAAGGAATAACAGCAGAGACTGTCTTCTGGCCTCCAAGTGTACGTGTATATGCACGCACACTCACATACATATGTACACACACACACACACACACACACACTCACATACACGCAATAGGCAAGAGCATCTGAAGAGAGCTTAAAGACAAATGATAATGTTTTGATTAAGAATAATGGATGATCAGTGCCTCTCTCAGCCCTCATTTGAGAAGTTTCTCTTTGCAGTAGACATCAATTGACACAGGGACCCTCACGATGGTTGATGTGCAGAGAACAAGAGCCTGTGGAGCTGTCAGACTTAAATGGCATGTGTTCATCACATCCTTCCCATCAAAGCTCAGGTATCTCTGATGAAGAGGGGCAGAGCTGAAAAATTGTAAGAGCCAGAGGCAATGATAACTTCAAGGAAACTGTTTTCCAGACACAGCATGGCAGTTGCACTTATGAACGCACAGTGATTGTTACAG
>LZPO01108067.1:121192-148766 GCA_001675575.1 Neotoma lepida | reverse complement strand
GTGAAGTCATGTCCTCAAGCTTGCATAGCAAACATGTGAGCCACCAAACTGTCTGCCCAGTGCCCCAAGCTAAATCCCCTTTTGTCTGGAAAAGAGAGACAGAATACTTTTTGTAAAGAGGAAGATGGAGACTGAGGCTGGAGTCCTAAAGCATTAGCTTTTCTCCTTGAGTGTGGAGGAAATTGGAATCGNGGGCAATTATTCGCCATCCCAGCTTGTGGCACATAGAAGCTTTTATGTCACATTGTCTGCAGCAGCTTGATCTCAATACTGGTAATTATATTTTAGCATGCTAGCAGATTTTTAGAACAAGACACATGCCACTCAGCCTCAGGTGATGGCTGGCCTCCATTCTCGGCTCCCAGTATGCGCTTTTCTTTCCCGTTCTCCCCCATGCGGCAATGCCATTTTTCTCTTTGGAGCTGTGCACTGTCTAGGAGCCACAATGAACTCTACCCTTCGAATATTATTATGTAAAATGGGCATTTGTGAAGTGGAAGACATTTAATTGTGGGAAATTGCAAGCTGAAAATGGCTTCATTCACCTTCTAAACCCANTCCCGTGGCGTTTTGCAGACTTATAATTCTGTTCCTTCTAAACTAGATAGATGTGTAATTCTGCAAAGGAGTTCTTCCATTTCCACTGCATTGTTTGCAATCTACAGTAATCTAGAATGGCAATAGGAGATACATATATATATATATATATATCTTCCCACCTTAGTTTTTGAGACAAAGTTTGTCACTATACCTGGAGCTCACCAGTTGACTGTATTGGTTAGCCAGTGAGCCCCAGAAATCCTTCTGTCTCTGCAGTCTCATTGTTGATATTATAAGCATGCCAGCACACATGGCTTTTTACCTGGGTAATGGGGATGTGAAGTCATGTCCTCAAGCTTGCACAGCAAGCATGCAAGCCACCAAATTGTCTTTCTTCACACACACACACACACACACACACACACACACACCTAGCTAATTGTAGGCTTTGCTAGGCTAAGAGGCAAAATTTAGGATGCTGTGTATATACTTGTTTTATTTAAAACATAATTATATATAACTTAAAATATAATCATTAAAAAGTGTGAGAACCATTCTTAGCTNACAGGCTGTATAAAAATAAGTGGTAGACAAGATTTGGCCTGTGGAACTTAACCATTGATACAGAAGAAACTGGAAACTCGTTCATTAGCTGGACGTGTTGGGCAGTTTCTATGTGTTTGGTCCAGTGCTTATCTTTCATGTTTGCTAGCCCTTCAATTCTCCAAATACTTCGGAGAGCTTAGGTTAATTCATTAGCATACTTCACAGAGGAGAAGACTGAGGGTCAGAATGGGTAAACAGCTCTTTCTGAGATAACAGAAGGCAGAGCCAGGACCAGAACTCAGGTTCTTAGATCTTGAAAGTCCAGCCATATCCCAGAAAGTTTATGGTTGGGAAAAAAAAAGGATTGTAAAGAGAAACAAAATAAAATGGGAAGAGGGGAGAGGTGGGTGTTTAGAGGTGGATATGAAGAGATGGAGGCATCAGAAAGGAGAAGGAAGAAGAAATAAAAAAGCCACTTTGCTGAGCCATGCCTAAGTTCTCAGATTCACTGTAGGAAGTGAATGTAGGAGCCTGCAGCCACGCAGTGCAGAGGAAGCCGGGGCAAGAACAAGACTTTTGCCTCACCCTTTGCCTCTGAACTGCTTCCTGGAGCCCTGGGTTGTTGACATTGTGTATGCTTCTGCAAAGATGATGAGAACCCTTCTGTTTCTGTCACCTGACTTCACAGAGTCACTCTCCCAGCCCACAGCAGGCCAGGGAAAGTCTGGGAGAAGAGTTTTTCAAGGACAAATTTTTCTCCCTCCTGCTAGTGATGGGGTCTGAACAAGAAGGCTNTTCTNTGTGTGGAAGGCTTGCTCTTTCTGCACTATGTATAAGGTTTACTTCCTTTTCATTCACCTTCAGTTGAGAGTATAGCCTTCCAGAACCCTACCTTTGTCCAGGAGTTTCTTTTAAGGACCACATCTTAGACTACATCGTNTATCTGTTCTACTTTCCCCCACGTAACCATCAAGATGGGAGCCCAAGGCCTCTGTACTTCAGCGGGATACAGGTTGGCTTTGGTATTTGCTGGTCACCTGGGATCCCTTCTCACTCTGCTTTAGCCTCTGTGTCTTTCTTTTGAGCTACACCTATGGTGACTTTTGAGATTTTTACTTATATGTTGCCTACAGGATTTTAGTTCATTCAAGCGGAGAAGTCCTTTAGGGCACCTGATCTACCATCTTGANGGAAACAAAACATCATTTATCCTTTTGGCAGATTGATGGATATGGAGTCTGTAGATGTGAGGCCAACTGGAAGTTAAATACAGTTCCAAGATGCAAAGAGAATTTGATGGCATCTAGTCTACTTGGAGTCAGAGTTTATCTTCAATTAAATAAACCTAGTGTAACAAGTGCTAGTGGATAGGATTGGAACTAGGTTTGGGTTNTCCAGCAGCTGTGATTAAGACAGAAATTTGATCAGAGAGCCNAAGGCAGAGAAAGAAACAGGGATTTGAATCCTAATGATCTGACCCTGAGCCTCCTTTTGACATTGTTCTAAATGTCCCTAGTCTTGAACAAGCCATTGGACTTCCCTAGCTCCAAATTCCTGTCTGGAGAGATCATTATTCCTTACATCAGCCTATGAGCTTTGGGTCAGGATAGAGGATGCACATTCAGTGAGCATTGGCTGTNAGTCATCCTAGTAAACCAGGAAGGACCAGCAGTCTCTAAGGAAATGCTCACCTTCCTCAGTGGCTAGACATCTCAAATACTGATAGCATCTCCTAGGTGCTGTCAGGACTTTCATCTGCAGCAGGAAAAGAGGACCTGAAAAGACATTTCATANATGGGTTTTCATACCTGGGGTGTAGTGGAAAGCTCAGAGTCCTTCTAGAGAGCAAGTCCAGGATATGAGTGGTGCCAACCCCTGGTATGTGGCCCTGGGTTGTATAAGAAAGAAAACTAAGCAAGCCATGAGAGCAGGCAAGTGAGCAATTCTGCTCCATGNACTCTATCAGTTCCTGCCTTGAGGTTCCTGCTTTGAATTTGCCTAGGCTTCCCCTCCTGATAGACAGTAAACTGTAAGCTGAAATAAACCCATCCTTCTCAAATTGATTTTGGTTATAGTCTTTATCACAGCCTATGTAAAGTAACTAAACCGTTGTCTGTCTGAGAATGATTTAAGTTCCTTTTATGGCTGTCTCCCTTGCATCCATTTTTCTGCAAACAACATAACTTCATTCTTCCTTATGGCTGAAGAGAATCCCATTGTATGTATGTACATATTTTGCTTATCAATTCCTCTGTTGTTGAGCACCTCAGTTTGTTTCACAACTTAGCTTTGTGAACTGTGTTGCAGTCAACATTGACGTGCAAATATCTCTGTGATGTGTTGTTCTGGAGTCTTGGGTAATTCTGAGAAGCAGTCTAGGTGGGTCACATAGTAGGTCTATTTTTGAGGAACTTCCACACTGATTTCAATAATGTCTGGTCTAGTGTATGTTCCTACTCAGTGTACAGGGTTCCTTTTGTCTGCCCCTGCACCAGCAGTTACTTTGATTTATTTTCTTGCTAACTGCCGTTCTGACTATGGNGAGATGGAATCTCAGTGTAGTTTCTCTTTGCATTTCTTAGATGGCTAATGTCTTAGTTTTGTTTCTTGTTGCTGTGATGAGAGACCCTGATAAAAGCAACTTGAGGGAGGTAGGACTTATTTGGCTCTTTGTTCCAGGTTACAGTCCATCCTTAACAGGGAAGTCAAGGCATCAGGAACTTGAAGCAACTGGTTGGATTATATCCAGTCAAGAACAGAGAGCCGTGAACGGAGGGATGTATGCTTATGCTCANTCCTTTGCATTTAGCTCAGTATCTAGCACATGCAATGTGCGTGGATTTTTGCAGGTCAATTAACCAAATTAAGGAAATCCCTCAAAGGCATGCCTACAGGCAAAGCTAATCTAGACAAATCCTCACTGAGACTCTCTTTCCAGGAAAGCCCAGGTTATGATAAGCTGACAATTAAAAACAACCCTCACAATGAGGGCACACATTTTCTCATATGCTTATTGGCCATTTGTACTCCATCCCTTGAGAACTGTCTTTTCCTTTCATTAAGCCCATTTGTTGGTATTTTTGATGTTTAGTTTTNGGAGTTCTGTGATACTGATTCGAAGATAAAAATCAGAGATAGCTAGATTATCCAGGACTGGGGAATTCCTTCTTTAAATTACACTTATTTTCTTCTTTATGTTTGCACGCACACATATGAACATGGCATTGTGTACATGTGTTGGTCACATAACCGCCTCCATGAGTTGGTTCTCTCCTTCCGCCACGTGTTTTCTGTGACGGAACTCAGTTCTTTATGCTTGGCAACAAGCAGCTTTCCTTGTTGTAACAACCTGCCNGCTCCTAGACTTGGAATTTCTTGATTACTTTTGTTTAAATCTCTGAAATCTGTGTGGCAAGTCAAGTCCCATTTAGAGTGTCATTTCAAGCTGTGATATATTTAATTTTGAGAACTTTTTTGTTTTGAGGAACTTGGTGATGATTTTTCAATTAAGCTTAAAGGTTTAACAATGATTTACATTTTCTCCCATCCACAAAACAAACACCAAATAGTACTTCAAAGTGAAAAGGCAATCGACTGTAGGACTAATGTACTCGTATTCATTCATTGACCTCTTCCTGTGAAAAAGCCCTTTGCTGTCTGTCTTTGAATGTGTAGAGCTAGGAAGAAATGATTCAGTTCATGTTTGCTTAGATAGGTGCAGGAACAAAGGTAAAACACAACAGAGATGCAGACCTGAAGCCGTATCTGTTTGGGATCTCAGGCATTCTCAGAGAGATGCAGTTGTGTAGAAATAGCTTTTGAAATGAATTTGTATAAATTTAGCATGCTCCCACCAATGGCAGAAAATGCAATTCATTTTTTTTTTGACTTAGAGCTGTCTTTCTCCTTTATTGTTGTTATAGGATTTAGCAGAGGAAAAGAAGGCAAGATTACATATTAAATGCCTTTGAAAAATTAGATTTTTTTTTTACCTTAGTATCCCTTTGCCTTTGTTATCTGTCTGTTACACTCTCTTTATTACAGAGATTAGNGCTTTTCNGTGTTACTAGAAAGAGCTAAACACATTAAAAGTCAAAAGAAAGTTCAGACAGGAAAGCAAAATGCATCACGTTGAAAGTGAAGCTTTCTTAGGGCTGGGGTCTCACAGAGGGACATGGCTCAGCTTTGTTGGATGGGCACTTGGCATCACTAAGGCTGACCTCAGGGAAGCTCCTAGCGTGTCACAGAACTTCAGTAGCTGGAGCTCCCTCTCGGTCATGGGGTCTTGAAGAAATTTCCTTCTTGGAGTCACATAGACACTAGAGTTGTTCCAGATTTGCAGAGTTAGACACACATACTTTGGATCAAGGTAGCAGGCACCCTTTGGGGGCACTTGTAGCAGGCACATCAGGCCGTTTTTGTTCAAGCCCAGCTCATGCAGGAACTATTGGAGCTAGTAGATGGACTAAAGACAGTGAGTGGTGAGCTGCGTTTGATGTACATGTGCCTTGGTTATTTAACCTGAGCAAACTCCTGAAGTGTGTTTTATCTGTGCTTCCTAAAGAATTCCCAAAGATCTTAATTTCGTGGATTCTAGAAACTCTGTAATTAGACCGGAGCTTTAAATGAAATGCAACACTTTGGGAAGATCATACAAATTAGAAGGACCTGTAGGGAGGTCAAGGCAAGTCTGTCATGTCAGTTCTCCAGGGTGAACATGGGCCACGTAGGTAGTCGAGGGGCCTGTTTTCTCCATGTTTGCCATCTCATTATAGTAGGCAACAAAGGACACATTCCTTTGAGAAATTTCAAGTGCTTGGAGGAAAAGGATTAAGGAAATGGCCACAAATGACTATACCATTGGTTAGAATTACACAAGGAGTCTCTCTCAGAGAGTAATGCTGTTTAGAGGCACTGGGAGAGAACATGAGACGACTTTCGGCTGTCAATAGTTGTTGGGGCTGTACATCATTTTCTTCAGTGGTGTAGCCACTGATAAGCTACTCCTGCACCAGCTGACTTCCCACCCATGCTTGGGTAAGAAACTACCCCAAAATCTGTGGGTCACACACAAAAAGAAGACAGGGAAATAGGAGGGGATTTTGTTGAGAAGAAGGGTTCCCGAGGGGACAGAGGGAGATAAGGGAGGAGAATGGAGTGTGTGTGAAAATGACTTAAATCCATTATATAAATGCATGAAACTGTCAAACAATAAAAATACTGATAAGAGAAAGATGGTGGGACTTGTCATTTCCCAGGCTCACTAGTATACCTAAGATATTGGCCTGAAATAGTCANCGTTGGATCAAAGGGTGCTCTCGTCTCTAAGGGGAACACATGCGTAAGACGAATTTCTAAACAGTCTTGTTAAATAAAAACACAGGACCAGAAATAGGGTGAAAATCGGACAGAGATCAGAGGAATTAGGAACAGCTGGCAGCCTCACCTTAACAACGCCGCTGCTTCCAAAAGGGTGCATGATTTCCTGTACCTCCACGTCCATATTCCTTTCTGTTCTGTTNTTCCATTGCCTCTCTCAGCCTAGCTACATCACTTCCTGTCTGTCTGTATAGACCTCCAGAATTCTATGGTTGATGTTGGGATTAAAGGCGTGTNTCTCCAAGCCTGACTCTAGCGTGACCTGGAACTCATAGAGATCCAGACAGACCCTGCCTACTAAATGATAGGATTAAGGCGTGTGCTAACATTGCAAGGCTAGTGGCTGATCTTGTTCCTCTGATCCTCAGATAAATTTTATTGGGAGACATAGATAAAATACCAACACACACATGCAAGGCATTGGAAGCACAGTGTGATTTAGAAGGAAAAGAGAAACTAGGAATTGGTACTTATTCTCATGATGACACTCTTTATGTGAAGGAAGCTGGGGTGGGGAGGCTGTCATCTTCTGTGTGGGTGTCACAGTTGGCACCTCACACCAAATTGCTGCACTCAGGTTTTCATTACTTTTCTTTTTTTTTTGTGGTGCCAGGGATGAAACCAGGCTTCACACGTGCTAGGCAGGTGCTTTACCACTGAGCTACAGTTCGACTCTATGCTGTGCCTGAAAGAAAGCTAGAGTAGGCTGGACCAAGAGCATTTAAAAAAGAGAATTGGAGTCACATGCAGAGGAGCTGTTAAGGGAACCTAGTGGTGCTGAGTTGGCAAAGGACAGGGTGAGGCCAGGAGGACCCCAGATGTCTGAAGACAAGAGTTGCTCAGGATGGGGTCAAGAGCAGGGTGAGGCCAGGAGGACCCCAGATGTCTGAAGACAAGAGTTGCTCAGGATGAGGTCAAGGGAAAATGATCCAGCAGGGAAAAGGGAGAGAGATTTCTTATTCCAGATCAAGAGGATTGTTAGGAGAGCTTCATCCCTGGCGATAATGACTCTTGTGAGGATGGCTAAGCTTTATATTCCCCTTGAATTTGTAGATTGAGACTCTGTGCTTAAAAGCAATGAAAGCATATCTCAGAGAAGTGTGTGTGTGTGCGTGTGCACGTGTGTGTGCACGTGTGTGTGTGTGTGTGTGTGTGTGCGTGCTTATGTACTTGAGGGTGTGTGCACACATGTACATATGCATTTGGAGGCCAGGAGCTGATGTCAGTGTCTTCCTCAACCACTTTTCACCTTATTATTGAGATAGAGTCTCCCCTTGAATCTGGAGCCCTTTGATTCAGCTAGTTTGTTTGGCCAATGAACTTTAGAGGTCTGGCTGTCTCCCTAGCACCAAAGTTGCAAACAACTGCTGTACCCAGCTTTGACCTGGGTGCTGGGGATGGAACTCATGTCCTCGTGCTTGCCTGGCAAGGGCTTTACCTACTGAGCCATCTCTGGTCCTCTCCCACNAACCAACCAACAAACAAGCATGCAAACAACAAACAAGTAAAAACTCCTGATCTCAGGTGGGGGCTTTCTTACTTCCCCTGCTCTTCCTCTGAATGCTCAGATGAATTCCTGGGCATTCTGTTTGGGGATACTGATTTGGGAAGACACTAGACTCTCCAATAGCTTCATTTTCCTGTTCCAAGTCCCCAAAATTTTCCTCGGAGAGGAAGCTATACCTTCTCTCTTGCAGACCGCACAGAGGGAATGGTGGGAGACAGATGCAAGTACGTGGGGCTTCCCAATTAGATTTCTGCTCGACATCCTAATTAGTTCCCGGGAACACTCTCATTGCCAGCACATCTGTGTGGGTTTGTGCTGTAAGCACATGCTGTCATGGATACCCATGAGGCTCCAGAGACACCATTTAATGTCTCATTTCATGCTCATTAGACCACAGGAGACAACATGTCTTCAGTTTAGTATAAATTTTTACCTGTGTGAAAACCAGAAAACAGATTATGCTAAGAATCAGGAAACCACTCAGTGATTTTTTTCTCTCTGCTTGGATTTCTCCCCCTACCCCCTTATTACTATTAGCTTTGCTGGGACAGTGCAATTGAATCACACAAATTACATCCACTAAATCTTCTCTGCAGCTGAATTATGCAGAGACAAGACTTGGTCAGCTGGAAAATTGCCATTGTGAGAAGACCTGTCAAGTGAGTGGGCTGCTCTACAGGGACCAAGACTCCTGGGTGGACGGTGACAACTGCAGGAACTGCACGTGCAGAGTAAGCCCCTGGCTAAAGTCAAGACACAGGCTCGCTGACTGGAGTGCAGCAGGCTGCTCAGCACATAATGCTACTTCCATTACATAGACTTCCCTCTAATGACCCCAACAGTTTCCAAATACTTGGAAATTAAAGTCTGCTTCTTCATTATATACTCTTTGATCTAATTTTGTACTTTAAGCCATTTACTATTTGGAGTTTGAGTCAGCTGTGGTGGAAGGCAGAGATTCCTTTATTTGCAGACCTATTGAAGCTTTATTCTCTTTTCCCAGAGTACACACTTTAAGCTTTAATTTTCTTATTTTTAATCATGTGTACTCATGCATGTCTCTGTGTGAGTGTGTGCAAGTGAGCTTAGAGTTTGGAGTTACAGGTGGTTAAGAACTGCCCAACATGGATGCTGGGAGCTAAACTCAGATCCTCTGAAAGGGCAGTATGCACCCTGAGGTGCTGAGCCACCTCTCCAGTCCCCACCATATTCTTTTAACTGTTTAATCAGTCTCTCAATGTTTGTATTATATTTTTGCAAGATGTGTATGTCTGTTCCCAAGAACTGCATGCAGACAATGCCCCCTCCACGCTTTACAGAATATCTGCCATCTGTAGACTCCTTCAGTTTCAGAAAAGAGGCCACTCCTAAATTAGTATGTAAACCCTGTTCACTTGAAATTACTCGATAAATATCTGAAGAATGCCATTGTTTGTCCAGGAGAACACAAAATGGATTGTTAGAGCCTTAAAAATGATTGACAGGGTCTATAAAGATGTTATTTATGTCTCATAGAAATAGACTTTTTGTTTTCAGCCTAATCTACTTAGTCCACATGGGCAGTGATGAAGGCAGTGATGGTTATCAGAAAAGTAATTGAGGTGACATAGGTCCATTTGGGCTCGAGAAAATACTTTATTTGTGGTTGAGGAGGGGCCTGGGGATTCCCCACCCTGCCCTGTCTCCCTGAGGTTCTGCAGATGAGAGGTGAAGTTCCTCTGAAACAGACTTGTTCAGAGGACACCTCAGAGACCTCTTTCTCTGTCTTTCTCTTCTCAGAGTGGTGCTGTGGAGTGCCGAAGGATGTCCTGTCCCCCACTCAACTGTTCCCCAGACTCGCTTCCTGTGCACATTTCTGGCCAGTGCTGTAAAGTTTGCAGACGTAAGTACTCACCTAGGGTCAGAGTGGTCCTCTGTGCTTTTAGAGTTACCCATTTTCCTCTATTTTCAGAACCCAACTAACATTTATGAATTGAAACATTGGCAGTTGATCTGCTTCTGGATAAGAAGGGCTGTGCATTTCACTCCCTTTCATTGCAGCAGACATTGTGTACAGGCTCCCCCTGCAGAAACACCATTCCGTCCCCTTAATTACTGTCGGTAGTTGATTGCTCTTTACTCTTTGGTTCTTTAGTTCTTTGCTCTTTTGGGGGCCTGCCACCAAGCCATCAAATAAATACACACATGGAGATTTTTTTTCTTACTTATAAATGCCTTAGCTTGGTTTATTTCTAACTAGCTTTTCTTGAATTATCCTGTCTATCTTTTGCCTCTGAACTTCTACCTTTTTCTATTTCCGTACAGATCTTTCTTTCTTTCTTACTCTTTTGCTGGCTGTGTAGCTGGGTGGCTGGCCCCTTGAGTCCCCCTCTTTCTCTAGCTCCTTGATCTTTTTCTTCCCAGATTTCTCCTCTCATTTATTCTCTCTGCCTGCCATCCCCATCTATCCTTTCCTGCCAAGCTATTGGCCATTCAGCTCTTTATTAGACTGATCAGGTGTTTTAGACAGGCAGAGTAACACAGCTTCACAGAGTTAAACAAATGCAACATAAAAGAATGCATCACTAAAACAAATGTTCCACAGCATAAACAAATGTAACACATCTTAAAATAATATTCTACAACAGCTGTCTTCCATTCCTTACATCTGAAGTGACCAACTTGCTTCTCCAGGCCCAAACACCAGGCTGGACATGAAGTGTGAACATACAACGCTCAAGTTAATGTGCTTCAATCTTCTCATTTGAATGATTAAGTTAAGGGCCAAATTCTGTACTTAGTTTTTTTCTGAGGCTTTGGACATATCTCTCGTTATTCAGATGCCTTTATTAGAAATTTCAGTTATGAAATTAATTCCAAACACTGAAGTATTTTTCTTTAGTGTTGGCCAATCCAAGTAATAATGATTAAAAATACCTTTTCAGGCTAGGGAGACAGCTCAGTGATAAAAGCAATTGCTGCTCTTGCAGAGGATCCAGATTCAAAATCCAGCACCCACATAGTATCTTACAACCGTCTGGAATTCCAGTTCCAAGGGACCTGACACCTTCTTCTGGTCTCTACAGTCTGGGTACTAACATGGTGCACACACACAAACACACACACACACACACACACACAGGCACTCACATGTGTACATGAAAAGAGATCTTTAGAAGTTGCTCTTCACCACCATTGCGGAGGACACTATTTAAAATGAAAAGTAAACTAAGAGTGAGAGACCCCGCATGCGCCTCCTCTGTGCTCTACTATGCTGGACACTCCTGCTCAATGCATTGACTTCTCACAGTAAGGTAACTTACATTGCTAGCACCCCGTTTTACCAGAAGCACTTCTGGTAAAATCAACTTACTAAAGCCACAAAGCTAGTAACATTCTAAACTAGCTTTGCTGACTACAAACCCTGTAGATTTTTCATCAAAGCACATGATCTGCAGAGAATACTTTTGGATAGAAAGGTAGCAGCTGAGGTAGGTGGTGCATACCTGCAGTCCCAACCCTGGGGTCATAGAGGCAGAGGGGTTAGGAGTTCAAAGCCAGCCTCAGCTACAAAGTGAGTTTGAGGCTTGCTTGGGCTACATGAGACTCTGTCTCAAAAATGACAACAAAACATCCCCTAACCAGAAAAGCAGGCAAGCAAACAAACAAATGGAATTTGTATATCCTACTTTGCTGACTTAATCATTATCACATAAATGTGTCTATATACTTTTAAAGACTATGAATCTTATTTTACTGGACTTCAGTCTCCTTCTCTTTAGCTGTTATATAAGTTTTTCTCAGTTATCAAAAGTCGAGGTTGTTTCCCACTTTTTATCTATTATAAGGGACTCTATGATAATGTCCTTCATACAGACACACATTTTTGATTATTTTGAATCTCCTTAATATAAGATTGTCCAAAGTAGAAAGATTGAGCCCCAAACTGGCACCTTCAAGGCCCTATTGCATTTATTTATTTATTTATTTATTTATTTATTTATTTATCTATCTATCTATCTATCTATTTATTTATTTATTTATTTATTTATTTATTTATTTATTTATTTATTTATTTATTTATAGAGGACAACTCGTGGCTGTCAGTTCTCTCCTTCTGCCATGTGTGTCCAGGAAATGAGATCATAGCTCTTGGCAGTAGGTGCTGTAGCCTGCTGAGCCATCTTGCTGGCCCTTGAGGCCTTGGTTACATATAATTAATTCTCCCTATTTTATATGAGGGAGATGGCTGTTTTTCTGTATTCTAGTTCATTTAAAATTTTCAATTAGGAGACAATCCCAGAAAGTTTCCCACTTTTCCCAAGATGCTGAATCACAACCTAAAGTTAATGGTAGAGTTTTGCATCTATGTGGAGTCCAGGTGGAGTTGGTTAAATAAAACTCATTTTCTCATTGACTCTGATACTTTGATATGCTCAGAGACTAATAAGTGGGAATACAAATAAAATAAATTAATATTTAATATACCTCCAAAGTTAAAAGGTTGAGAATATCTGGCCAGAAAGACTTTTTATTTCTTACTAATTTTAAAATAGAAATCTCTGTAAGGTAGTTTTGTGTTTGAGTGTCTGGAATAATTGTGAAAGAACTTTCTCTACATCAAAGAGGCTCCTACTGAACCAGGCACAAGTTGCAGTGTCCAAAATTGAAGTGAGATAATTTTAGCACAGTGTGCACACATGCATGTTTAAGGAAAACTTCACAGATCACAACTTAGCAGAGTATTTAGGAATGCGTAGGAGATTTTTTAGGTGCTCATGTGAGAAAGAACATACTTATCAGAGGGGAATACACATGTAAAATTAGGCATTAAATACAGCAATGGTATTTTTAATTAAAAAAATGAAGGTGTCTTTTTGTGGAGGTGTGTGAGCTGTGTGGATGGCTCAGTGGTTAAGAGCATTGGCTGTTCTTGCAGAAGACTTGGGTTTGATTTCTAGCATCCACATGGCACTCACAATTGCCTGCAACTTCAGTTCCAGGGGATCAGATGCCCTCTTGCCTCCTTGGACAACAGCATGCATGTGATACACCCATGTTTGTGTGGGTATCTTGCCTAGAGAGGGGGTGTTTAGAAGCTCAGTGAATTAATTTACAGAGGAAAGGAGACTTCTTGGGTGTTTAGCTCTTCTGATCTGCCACTTTTAAAGTGTAAAGCCAAGTGCCATCTCTGACATTCAAAGTCACATAATCTTACACAGGTGAACACCTATAACGTTTTAGAAATGAAGTTTTTAAGCAGGGCCATGGCACACTCAGAGAGGTGACTTAAGAAAAGGTACTGTCTTGACAGAGCTGGAGGCAGTGGCCAAGCATGGGACTTGGACATATTCCAGATAGAGGTAATGGGGCAAGCAGGCAGAGACTGCCTGGGGAGAAGAGAAGGGATGGCTGTGAGTGACAGCTAAAGGCCCTGGCATAATAAGCATTGTGTTGTGTGAGTGTCTGTGAGAGAGCAGGTGCCACGTTTTGAACAAGAACCCACAGGAGACAGCAATGTGAAGCACAGAGACAGGGCAGAGGGAAGGGACAGTTTGGCATGTGCTTGTATGAGTGATGCCTTCTGTTTGGCATCTGTGAGTTGGAGATGTTTAAGTGACACCCAGTTTGATGTGGGTGTCTTGCTGAGAGAGGGGGTGTTTAGAAGCTCAGTGAATGAATTTTCTGAGGAAGGGAGAATCCTTGGGTGTTTAGCTCTTCTCATCTACCACTTTTAAAGCTCTGACAGCCAAAGTCGCCAAGTGCCCAGGGGTGGCTGACCTGTNTGAGGGAACNGATATCGGAATGTGGACAGAGTGACCACATATGCACATCTGCCAGGGCCATCAAAAGCAGTACCTGTCAATTCTTTACTCAGTGTGCACCCAAGTGGCAAAAGTGTCCAGCACTTGCTCAAGAAACCAAGGTNAAATCTGAAGCGCTAGATGTCTGTGGGTGCAAATAGAAAAACATCAACTGTCTCTATCCCGGGAATGCTTGTGTCAGACATCATAAGGAAGTGTGTGCTGGGGCCAGGTTTCTATTTCATGGTTGGACACTAAAATACTCTCCTTTGCATGTCCCTGGTGTGACTCGAAGGACTCCGGGTATCCGTTTACATTTCTGCTCACACTGAAAGCTATGGGAATGAATTCTCCAGTGCCCAGCCAAAGGCAGCAGGGCCTGACTCACCTTATGCTTGAATTTCCTTAGACATCAAAACTAAGTCTTTTGGCTACAGATCAAGAGGTTTGATAATGAGGACTGATGTTAGACATAAGGAGGGTAATGCCAGGGAAGGAAGGGAGGGGTGCTATCAGAGGAGCAGGGAAGAACACCAAAGCAAGGGGAGTTTCCAATCCTGAAAGCTGTCTGAGGTTATTTCGTGAACACCTGGCATCCCTGTCATATGCACTTTTTTGTACCTTGCCACAGTTGCAAGTGGTGAAGGCATACAGACACGACTGGTATCATCCCCTTACCCCAAAGCTTCCTGTGGTGTGATGGCATAAAATTCATCAGACGCTTCTTTTTATCAGCCTGGTGGACGCAGGATGTGTCCCTGAGTGTGCTGTAAACAGTAAGGCATTTTCATCTCCAGGTAGGAGTTCTGGATGAGCCTGCCAGAGAAGAAAGAAGCCAGCAGAACGTTTCAAGACAGGGTAGCAAGCGTGTTAATACCATTGTGGAGTGGCAAGGGGCCAAAGAGAGAGAAAAGGAGAATTTCTGCATTTCCCAGCCCATGCCAAGAAACAGATGGCAGCGTTGACTGGAGTGTGTTTAGCAGAACTGTCACTCTGGAACGAGCCACCTTGCCAAGTTGGCAGCTGCTGTGTTTAGGAGTATGGGAATTTATCACACAGGAATTCCAGGGCCTTGGAGATGGGTTCTTCCTATGTAAGTCAATTGGAAGTACCCAGAATGTCATTAGGGTCAATGAGTAACAGTCATGGATGTACCTAGAACACTGAGGCATAAAGGGCAGTCAGGGATAGGTGTTTTTTTAAGTGAAGGAAGAAGGAAAGAATCACCTAGGGAATTGTATTGTTTCTCTCTTTAGCTATTGTTATTGCGGCTGTGTTTGTTCTGAAACCTTTGGATGTTTGAACCTATATGGAGCAGCAGAAATAAGTCCTAGCAGGCAATCAGGAGATTTGTCAGGTTTTCCTACTCTTTAGAGCTCATTAGTTTTAAAGAGTGTTTATTATTTTTAGTCAACAATAAGCCCAGAGAGGCACTGAGTTTGAGGTGGAATTCACAATTATGCATACACAGTCTTGACTCTTATGGAGGTGACAGCAGCCAGCTATAAATTAAATGTATAGCTAAGATATAATGTGACATATGGATATATGCTCTGTTAGGGTTTGGTCCAGAGAACAACAGAAGCACAAAGTAGGAAAGGTAATCAGGGTTCAGACTCAAGAACAATTTCTTGGAGCTGGAGAGATGGCTTAGTCTGTGAAGTGCCTGTTTTGCAAGAATGAGCAACTGAGTTNGGATCCCAGAACCCATGTAAAAAGTTGGACATAGCGACATGAACCTGTGAACCCAGCCATGTGTGTACCTAGAGACAAGCAGATTCCTGAAACTCATTGGCTAGCTAGCCTAGCTAAACATGACGATGCTCATAGAAAGACAGTTTCAAAAGACAAAGGTGAGGGGCAACAGAGGAGAGACACTTGATATTGCCCTTGGGCCTTCCCATGCACAAAAGTGAGCACCACCCTGCACCCACCCACCCTAATAGGTACTTACATTACAAACAAAACACAGACAAAATACACACACACACACACACACACACACACACACACACACACACACACACACACACTAGCTTCTTAAGAGAAGCCAGGAGAACATTGAAATGGATGGGTGTATATATTGAGAGCGTGGAAATGAATGGCTATATATGGGGAGGGTGGAGACAGATTGGGGCATATATGATTGAGAGAGTGGAAATAGAGAAGTATATATGTTGGGGGAGAAGAAATGCATATATATTTATATATATAGATGCAAATGAATGGATAAATATCTTGAAAGAGTGAAAATTTACACATATATATATATATACATGGAGGGCAGAAATGTATGGCTGTATATGTTAGAAGGGTGGAACAGACAGATCTACATTAAGAAGATAGACAGGGATGGGTATAGTGTTGGAATGCTGTGCTGGCTGGTTTTATGTCAACTTGGCATAAGCAAGAGGAGGCAACCTAGATTGAGAAGATGCCTCCACAGATTGGGGTGTAGGCATGCCTGTAGGCCATTTTCTTGATTAGTAACAGATATAGGGGGGCTCAGCCCATTGCGAGTGGTGCCACCTCTGCCTGGTGATCTTGAGTGCTATAAGAAAACTGGGTGAGCAAGCTATTTTGAGTTGAGAATCTGTGTTTCTGGTTAGCTGGGGCTGAAGGATCAGAGCCACTGAAGTAAAACCTTTGCTTCACTGGGACAATTGATGTGGTCAGCTGGAATTGGGAAATTAGCAGTGATTAAGAAGAGACCAGTATCACTGAGGTTAAATCTTCTGGGAAGTNGTTGCTCAGGGTCAGCACACAGAAGCTGTGTTCCAGAGGTGGCCAAGGTTGTATGTCATACTGGTAGCCAAACTTGGTAATGTGTAAGAGTCACCCAGGTGGTACTGGTTTTGGAGGCATTAAGGGTTCATGAAAAGCAGCTGAAGCCTGGCACTGTGAGAGGCCAGGAGAGGCCACTAGAGAAGGGGCAGCCTCAGTAGTAGTTGGAGCACCAGAATTGAAGGGGTCATGAAGAGAAGCTGAAGGTTGGCACCACGAAGAGAGCCTAGGAGAGGTGCAGCCCAGTTGCAGCAGAAGACCCCAGCATTTTCCAGATGCCAATACCATGGGATGACCATGAGGAATAGCAGCAAGAATGGAGTGGAGCCATCCAAAGCCTGGAAGACAAGCCGTGTGTGCTGCAGAAGGCAGGTCAAAGTGACCCAAGCCCTTTGGAGAAGCCCGGAAGGTCCTGAGGCAATCCTAGACAGTGGACATTGAGTTACTTACATTTTTAGAGTTTGGTTTCACTTTGTTCAGATTGTGAATGTGCCCTGGTTCTTTCCTCTTAAAGTAAGAAAGCACTTAATTTATGTTTTAGTTTTTTCAGGAGCCCATAGTTGAGAGATTTTAAACTTTTACAAATGAGATTTTGGAGTTTTATGGAAGCTCTGGGATTTAAAAGGGTGGATATTTTTAAAGAGACAACTTTTAAAGTCTTTGAATTTGTAAGGCTGTGGGAATTAAGTTTGTAAAGTGTTTTATATTGTGATGCCTTTATTAATGTGAAATCTTGGAGATGAACAAAAAAGAGAGGTTGTGGCTTAACAGTGATGTGTTTGTATGTCAAGATAACAAGAGGCCAATTGTGCTGGCTAGTATTATATCAACTTGACACAAGCTATAGTCATCTGAGAGGAGGGAACCTGGGATGAAAAAAATGCCTCCATAAGATCCAGCTGTAGGCAAGCCTATAAGGCATTTTCTTAATTGGTGATTGATGGGGGAGGGCCCAGCCCATTGTGGATAGTGCCATCCCTGGACTGGTGGTCCTGGGTTCTATAAGAAAGCAGGCTGTGAAAGCCATGAAAAACAAACCAGTAAGTGGCACCCTTCCATGGCTTCTGCAACAGCTCCTGATTCCAGGTTCCTACCCTGACTTCCTTTGATGAAGAACAGTGATGTGGAAGTGTCAGCTAAATAAATTCTTTCCTCCTCAACTTGCTTTTGACCACAGTGTTTCATCACAGCAAGAGTAACCCTAACTAAGACAGAAGCTGTCAGTGGATAATGGAGAAGTGAGTATTTCTATAGAAGACAAGAATGTACGCAAAGCTTGGTGGTGAGAGAGAAAGCATTGCAGTGGCATAGATGGGGTGTGACTATCTGAGTGGGAGACAAAAAGCACAGGGAGTGGTACGTTTTTCAAGTTTTGAGAGATAGAGAAAAGCTGCCAGAATGAACTCTCTGCCTAATTAAAGATTTTGAACTTTTTTCCCTGAAGGTGTCCCCTAATGTTTTCAAGTAGGGTCTCAAGTAGTCAAATTTGGATCTTAAGATGGTTTTGAGTTGTNTGTGGAAGGACTGGAAAAGGCTGAGGTTAGAACAAGGAGGTTCTGGTAGTGCTGAAGAAGAGGGATGCTGATGGTCTGAGTGAAGACATTGTCAGGGTAGGGAATGGAGAGGAATAACTTGAGGAGGAAGCGTCGCTAAGATTTGGTTACTCCCATTGGGTAAGAAGCAGGCGTAGATGGAGCTCNTGTAGACGATAGTGCCATTCACTGAGAACACTAAGGTGGAGCTGGGCAGTGTGGGTCACTGCAGGGCAGGTGTTGACAAGAAGTAGTCGACAGTGGAGATTTCCATGTGCTTTCTTAGGAAAGGCACACAGGATCAGTGAGGGGGTTAAAATGGGTGCCAAGGGAAGCAGAATGAAGTTGACAGTCTACTCACAGTAAATGCCTCAGTTCTTCCCACTGGGATCCTCAGTTGGGGTGGCCTTTCAGAGTTGTCCTGAATCAGGCAAGGAAGGCAGGACTTTATGTTATTATATCAATGCTTTTTTGGATATGGGTTGGAGCTGGACTTTGGGCAAAGTGGCTCTGCACAGCCCAGCACAGATTCTAGATCAACAGTTGGCTGAAGCCTGTTGGGTGACAGCTGTAGAAATAGGTTAGTTGTCAGGGAGGGCTCTGGGCAGCATGTCCCAGCATCTATCCCACAGAGGTATTGTGTTAAGTAAACCAGTGTTTGATTCTCTCCCTTTCTGTGTCTATGAAGACAGTGTTGGACAGATATGACTGTTNCATGAGAATGAGAAGACTGTAGGTCCAGGGAACTACCAAATTTAATCAGCCCAGCTTTAATAGATACAGAAATGGAGGGATCAAGAGGTGAAGCAAAGGCAAGTGTGTATTTATTTCTGTTTCTCTAGAGAGCTAGGGCTAGAAGGGCCCTTATCAGGCCAGGAAAGAGTTCATTCAGACCTTCGCTTTCTGTTCCTCTTGAAGTGGCTGGAAAATCTAGTAGAATCAGAGAGGGGTCATAGCAAATTGACATATTCTACACGTGCTTAAAGTGAGTCAGCATTTAAGTCAAGGACTGGGTCTCGGCAGAATCTAAATTGAGTTTTGTTTCGCTTTGAAATTTTTTACAGGGCTGACTTCCACTTTCTGCCCTGCCTGTTAGCCCACACAGCTTACCTTTCTCAAGGCCTCCCCTCCAGTGTGCTGATGTACCAATTGGTGGGGTTGGCTTGTATTTCATAGTTGGGTGAGTATGGTTAAATACATCCAGGCTCAGGGCACTCACCTCTCATGATCATAAAGAAGCGCATATGGAATCCTCCCTGTGGTGAAGTTTAATGAACAGAACATACGCCACGTACCCAGAGGCTCATCCTATAGCAGGGCTGTCTGCATCAAAACTACTGCTAATTGGGCTGAGGAGATAGCTCAGCACATAAAGGGCTTGCAATTAGAGTATGAGGACATGAGTTCAGATTCCCAGTACTCATAGAAAAAGCTGGGCATGGCCATGGAATACCAGCTCTGGGAAGGCAGAGTCCGGCAGATCCCTGGAGGTCACTGGCCAGCCAGTCNAGATGAATCAGTGAGTGCCAGGTTCAGTGAGAGACCCTGCCTCAAAACCTAAGATGGAGAGGGAGAGAGAAGGCTACCTGATATTGACATAAAGCTGCTACATCCACATGCTTCTACTTACACTTGTGAGCACACACACATGTGCACATACAAAAAAATAATGAGAGAGAAAAAATCCAAATGTAAAACTTATTGCTAATTGCATGGTCATGGCAACTGACTTGTTTTGTTTTAATATCTTGTCATATCAACTCACCCTTTGTTTCCTTTTGCTACCAATTGTGTGGCTTTGCTGTGAAGGCCAGGTAAACTCAAAGAAGCTGAAGCCTGACTTCAGGAGCCATTCATGTTACTCTCTCTATGATTTACATTAGATAGAGAAGCTTCTATCGCTTAGACTCAGGGAATCTATGTTTCTGTGGGATCTGCTGGCGTTGGATGTAGCCTCTGAGGAAATCTTCTAGCACAGCATGACTAGGTATGAACTGTTTTTCTGTTTTCTTGCAGCAAAATGTATCTATGGAGGAAAAGTTCTTGCCGAGGGCCAGCGGATTTTAACCAAGAGCTGCCGGGAATGTCGGGTAAGTTTGTCTGTGGTCCCTGTCACTTCCACAGAGCAGACAAAAGATAGACATGCAGTGTTCCTCTGCGGGGCATGTTGGCCTGGGTGGGTACCTCAGGGTCAGAACTGATGGGCTGGAGTCAAGGATAAGGAGGGCCTAGCCATCATTTCTGTGTGACTAGCTTGTATTGAAGAGCAGCTTGAAGAGCTGCCAGTACAGGAAGGATGTGAGAGGGAAAATAGGAGCTACTATGGATGGGAAAGTTGGCAGGTGGTCTTGGAGAAAGGTTAGGGGTTGGTGATAGGCAAGTAAGTAATCAATACCAGCTCTGACTGCACCAACTCTACCACCAAGTGGTGATAGAATTCTAGAAAATATCCTCCACGCTTATTGTTCTCTTTCCCACCACCATGAAATAAGTCACAAAGAACATTGCTATTAAACACTCAGCAAACACAAGCCAGGAAGATCATGCATCCCAGAATTCGACTGGGCTCTGAATGCTTTATTCCAGCACTGCCCTGCATCTGTGTCTACAACAGTGAATGCTGAACGCCAGTGTGGTTCTAGGATATGAGAACATGGTGGGAAGCGAGTTGTTTTCTTCATAAATTTGTAGGTTAGTGTGGGAGAACATGTAATAAAGGACCTTGTGGACTCCTGAAATGTTTGCAAGTAGCAGAGGACAGACAGACACACTGAGTTACTCTGCACATGGTCAGTCTTGCCCTATTGGTCAGCCCTTCATGCTGTGACCACTACACACTACCATGGACTCTACATCAAGGCCAACCAGGGTTTTGTGAAAGTGATGGGTAGTCTTCACCAGTAATTATTTCCTGGGTGGATGAAGATGAAAGCATATTCTGGTGGGGGAGCCTTTGCAGGTGCCCAGAGCCATAAGGAAAGAAAGTATTTATTATTCATATTTAGGGAACTGGTGAAGTTTTAGGGTACATGTGGAGATTGAAAACAGATGAAGCTGAAAAGAGCCAAAGAACATGTGAGAAAGTCCTATTTTGGACTTAACAGTCATGGAGACAAGTGTCCCCAGCAAGTACATGTAGACGTGCTGTATCATCCATGTATTTGGAGGGTCTACTATGACTGTAGTGGAGGGGCAACTGGAGGAGCACTGGGTGTAGTTGAACCATCATAGTCAAAAACTGATTAAGTCCCAACCCGTGGCAGTGACAAGACAAATAAAGAGGTCTTGAAGAACTATGTAGGAACAGAATTGAAGAGCCTTGTTATGTGTCACCCTTGGCTTTGGGTGATGGGGACTGATTCTGGTGCTGGTGGCCAGCCTCAGCAGTTTTGTGAGTCTTGAAAGACAAGGGATATCTGGAAAGGCACAGAGAAAAAACTCTCAGACACAGAGATTTATGCAAGCTGACGAGTCTTGTCAGATCTGGAGAAGTGCATCTTCTTTGCCTCCTTNTCCTTTCTCCTTTTTTCTTTTCTCTTCCTTGTTCTTCTCTTCTTTCTTCTGATCTGACTCAACCCCAGTCTTTTACTGTAATAGTACAAGGAAATAGTGGATAAGAAAATTCAACAGGTGATTGGGTGTAGCCTGTGCTCCTTGATTGCACACAGAAGTTTCCAGGCAGGTAACCAAAACAGAAAGCCAAATGCTTTGATTGCACATAAAAATTTCCAGGCAGGTAACCAAAACAAAAAGCCAAAGTGCAACACTTATTCTTTCACAGATTAATAATTATCAGAACATCTGAGGTTCTCACCCCAGAGGCCATCTACTTGCAGTTTCTCAGAAATACAATGGTATAAGGTAACAGACAGCTAGCTTCCCCTAGCAGCATCCTTATTCTTAACTAGGCTGCAATTTCTTTAATGCTTCTTCTGCAAATTTAAGACAGAATCTATCTCTTGTAGTCTTAAGACACTGTATTTGTTCTGTTAAGTCCTGTATCTTTTCAGCTTTAGAAAGACATTCCCATGGAGTTGCAGGTTGGTGTGTTAACCATTGTTTAAATGTCATCTTTGCAACTCTCAATGGCTGAGCCATCTCTCCAGCCTTTAGGATTCCAATAAATCTCTTCTTTCTCAGGTTCTACTTTAGAATAAACTGGCAAAGCTTTGGGGTCATCTGAAGTTAAGTTTTGTGTAAGTACTAAATTAAACTCTGCCCATCTGCACACTGCATCTTACACACTATAATTCTGCATTCTATATTTTATACAATTATTCCATGCTTCAAGAGGCTGCTCGTCAATTAGGTTTCTTCCCAAGACTTATTTAACAGCCCTAATGCCAGCAAGGGTCTCAATCTCTGTATAATTTCTTGACATATTAACTTTCTCAATGTCTAATTTCAAAGAAACCACCACAGGAGAAGGAACAAGAAACACAAAGAACAGATAGAGCAAGAAGATTACAAGAACAAGTAACAACTGAATGGATAAGAATATTACATGCATGTGCCAAAAGTTTGCCCTTGGGACACAATGGGGGTCTCTCCCAGGTCCTTGTTCAGGAAACTCAGCAGGAAGTCCAGCTGGGTATGCCTGGAGGGATCTTTGTCCTTGATCTCAGGTTTCTCCTTCCTGGACTCCTGGGGCAACAAGTCAGGCATGTNGTTTGCTGTCTCTGGCATTCTGGCGTCAGGGTATTTGTTATGTCAAAGAAAATTCCAGTTTATAGTTTTGTTACAAAGAACAGAAACCTACCCTGGATAATATTAGCAAAAATAGTCAATTGTTTTGAAAGCAATATTAGGTAAACTGCAGAGTTCCTAAAATCCAGAAGACTGTGTGACTTAGCAGAGTCCAGGATCTCAGAAGTCAGGAAGCAGGCACTACAGCCATGGTCTGGTATTGAAGAATATATCAGGCATATCTGCTGTGGTGAATGCCTCCTCATTTGTATGATCCTTAAGTTCCTGACACAGGAGTTAAGCGCCTGGCATAGCCTGTGTAATGAAGTTTGAGTCATAAGTCAAATCCAGCATGTTCAGTAGGGGGTGAGGGTCGGTATTTGACTTCTTTAAGTAGCTATATAGGGAGCTGGTCACATGAGTGGAAAAGCCATTCCCAAGTGAAACTGTGGTATTCAGAGAAGTGGGGTGGGATCATGAGACCCCAAATGTGCTACAGGTACTATATTTAACTGAGCAAGAGGAGGACAGTGTTTTGTGGGTAAGGTGGGCGTGGAGAACAAATGAGGAGTTTGATAGCTTTGGGTGTCTATTGCTATGAGGCCAACTCCCTAAAACATAGTGGCTAAAATCAATATATGAATCGTGTGTGTGTGTATATACACATTCACATATGTGTATGTGGAGGCTAGACATCATCTTAGGTGTTGACCTTTAGAGGCATCTTCAACATTGCTTTTTGAGACAGTGTCTCTGAGTTGGCCTGGAACTTGTCAAACTGTCCCCCCAGCATGGGGATTACAAGTGTGCCCCACCACACCTAGCCTTTTATATGGGTTCTGGGAGTTGAACTCAGGTCCTCACACTTGTATGGCAAGTACTCCCCAGATTAAAACCAATATTTTTGTTATCTCTTGTGGTTGTGTACGTTGAATGCAGTCAAATATGCAGTTCTTCCTTGGAGTTTCAATGTGGTTACAATTTTCGGCTGTTGGAGATAGAATCCTTTGATGACTTCAGAAGTCAGAATGTTGGATGGCCAAGATGGCTTCTTCATTCATGTCTAGGATAATTGAAACAGATTCTCTCATTATTCATACATGACTATGTGGATACCTTCTTATGGTATAATAGTCTCAGATATTTCTCACATGGAGACTACTTATCCTCAGAACAAACCCTTCAAAAGACCCAGGTGGAAGATTTGATATTTCCTATGACCTAGTCTCCAAAGCTGTATGACATCACTTCCTCTTAATTCTATTAGTTACATTGGACTGGCCCAGATTTATCATGAAGGAGAGTGATGAGAGGGCACAAGTACCAGGAGCATGAGTCATTAGACACCAACTACCACAGAAGGTCGTCTGATACAGTTTTCTATTTGAAAATACCTGAGTCCACCTGCACATACCTTGGCTAGATTGGCTAGAATCCATTAGTAACCAAAACTTCCTTTAATTGGGTGAAAATCCTCCTCTCTGTAGCCTCTATCCAGTGGCCTCCCTTTTGCANTCTGGAGGGTATGAGAATGAGTTTGTTTACTCTGACAGGGTAGGATCCTGTTGACAAATCAAAAGTTTACAGTTGCATAGACTTTGGTGAAGTTCAGCTTCCCTTTGTTTTTCACCTTGGGTTCATAGTAAGAGCCAATGTGGAGGGAGTAGAAGCAGAAGATGAAGTGAGAGTTGTGTCTTTCACATTTTACTCTCCCCACCTTGCTCGCTGTAACACAGGGAAAGATAGTTTCACAGGCAGAACTACCAGTTCTAGAGATTTGCAGGGTACAAAAGGTGCCCCAGCTATCAGCCGAGCTGCCTGACCAGACATTCCTCTCCTGTTCAGCGTTAGCAGAGGAGATTGAGCAAAGGAAAAAAGTGCCACTTACCCATTTAACTTAGGGTCCTGGACAATGGAACAGGCATGGGCTTTTGTGTTAATGCTTTGCTTATTTATTCTTTGCTAGTGACAAGAGAGTGGGACTGAGGCAGCAGGTGGGACAGACAGACAGAAATGAGGAAGGAAAGGAAGAAGAGAAAATGTGTTTCCATGCAGCCACAGCCCACAACTGATTTTGTGAGACATTGTGAGAGAGGCTGAGGGAACTGCTCTGTCCAGAACAGACNTCTTTTTTAGTGCTTTTACCCACATTATTTCATTTTCTTTTCATCACATTCCAAGAGAAAAGGAAGAAATGCGTTCTAAACATTGAACAGAATGAGATGTATAGAGACTTACTGGGCATTCAAGGAGATCCCAATGAGAGAAAAGCCCAAATCTCTGTTTTTATTGGGCCTAGGTGAAAAAGCTCTTTCCTGTAGCCTGTCTCTTTTAGCAGCATATTTCAAGGGTTAATCCCCTTGAACTTCATCTTTGTGTTCCCCATCACCCTTTCCTGTCTGGCATCAGGAATGACGGAGATTCTGTTGGTCCAGCTAGTTTGGTTGAGTATACGGGTGTGATGGTATGATGGTTAGTTTTAAATGTCAATGTGTAGAACCTAGAACCACTTGGAAGAAAGCCTTAGTTGAAGAATTATCTAGATGAGCTTGGCCTATGGTTATGTCTGTGGGAATTGTCTGGATTGTTAATTGACCCAGCCCACTGTGGGCGACACCATTTCATATGCTAGGCCCTGAACTGCAAGCTGAGGAAAAAGCTAGCCGAGCATAGAAGCCAGTAGGCAGGTGGCATGTGGTACACTTGTCGCTCACTCTGCTCTTGGCCATGGATGTTGTACTTCAAGTTCCTGCCTTGATTTTTCTGCAATGATGGACTGTAACCTGGAACTGTGAACCAAAAAAGACTTTTCCTCCCTTCTGTGAATTTTGGTTAGGTATTTGTCACAGCCACTGAATGACACTGGGACTGGTATCTCTATGTCAATAGATGATGGGTGTAGGTCTCCTTTGCCAGTGGGGATGAGATAGCAGTGAGGATTTTTTCATCTCTTTATCAACCAAGAAGCTCCTAAGCCTGAGAAGTGGCATTATCTCCAGTCTAAGATAAGTGCATCCCAGTGGGGGATGTGGAGCACGTGGAGAAGAAAATGGAGTGCTTGGCACTAAATCTTCAGTGAACATGAGTTGTCCTTATCTCACACAGCCCTGTCCACTCTCCTTGAGTACAAATCAAGATGTCATGGTCTCTGTAAATGGTCTCACTTATGGGGAGGACGGTTGATTTAGATTCTGCCTTTGTTTTTCTCTCCTATCCCAGGTAAAGGTGGGATGATTAAATGCAATTCTGCCCACTCTGCTGTGAATCACAGTAGAAGCCACAGGTCTGACACTCATTAATCCTACTCCTTTCTTCCTTTTGAGCAAAGCTTTGGGTGACTCTCACAGAAGTCTCAATTGTGACTAGATCTTTGTCAACTGAGATGATCAGAGCAGACATGTTTGAGGCATGTAGAATAAATGGGCATGGGTTGAAATGATGGCTTATTTGAGTAGCCTACTGGCATGAAACAGGCATTCTATATAACTTTGGTTCATTCTTCCCTGTGTTCAGGATTAATAACTTAGAAAGAAACTGGGCCAGAGAACTCTTTGCGCAAACAGTATGTGTATGTATGCATGCGTGTGTGTATGTGTGTCTGTGTGTTCATAGGAATAATTTCACCCTGTTTTGAAATTATTGACCTTCTGTAAATATTTATGAGCCATTCTGTCCACAGAGAAATGAGTCATTTACAATAACATTTAACATTTCTTGTATACTTAACTATTATTTGAGTATTGTCTAAGATAGTTAAAACATGTTGTTACATTTTAGCTTCATAATAACCCTATGAGGCATGTACTACATGGATGTGGGACTCAGGATCAGGGACAAAGCTACCTGGAGGGTCAGTGAGCAAGAGCAGTGGAGCAAGAGCTTTGTGGTCTGACTGTATAAATTATTTTTTAGCTTTTCTGTGGCCACTTCTCGGGCTTAGATTAATTTGTAATAGTTCTTCGTTTTAAATTTTAGAGGGGTCGTGTGTTCCTTTCTTTTCTTGCTATGATAAAATACTCTGACAGAAGCAATCTGAGGGAGAAGGTTTTTTCTTCACTCATAGATTTTAAAAAATATTTAATTATTTTTGTTCTTTAAATTTCACACATGTGTACCATGAGTTTTATCCATTTTCACTTCCTGGTAGCCTGGCTCACTCCCCTTATTATTGATATCCTTCTTCTTTCAATTCCCCCTCCTCCTTTCATTTTTTCCAGGTGTGTGTAGGAGCCACTGAATTTAATTATGGTTGCTTGCATGAGCATGGGTGGAGAGTTATTTATGGAGTGAGCAGTAACTTATTAGTGGCTACACAACTGAAGAAAATGGTGTTCTCCCCCAGCAACTGTTAGGTGTCAATAGTCCTTCCAAAATAGGTGGAGCCTCATGCCTCCCTTCTCCATCCNTGATAAACTGCTGATGCATNTAGTCTTGTGCAGGTCTTGTTCCAGGAGCCACAGCTGCACTGAGTAGTTGATGAGTGCCATGGCCATGTCTTTTTGTGGTACACCTCTCCATCCTCTAGCTCTTACATTCTTTCTGCTTGATCTTTAGTGTTCCCTCTTGGCTTATCATGGTGGGGAAGTCATGACAGCTGGAACTGGAGGCATATTGTACCTGTGGTCAGGAGGCAGAGACTGGTGAATGCTAGTGTGGGTCACTTTCTCCTATTTCAGTCACTCAGAGAATGGTGCCACCCATAGTTAGGTTGGGTCTTCCCCAGTTGATCTAATCTAGATAATCCTTTACAGGCATTCCTGGAGGCTTCTCTCTCTCTCTCTCTCTCTCTCTCTCTCTCTCTCTCTCTCTCTCTCTCT
>LZPO01108067.1:24665-41357 GCA_001675575.1 Neotoma lepida | reverse complement strand
CTAGGGGTAAGAATTCTGGGAAGGAAAAGCATATTACCTCACTAAACAGATGATTATTCTGCCCGCCTTTTAGCACGGTTCAAGGTGAGCGGGCTTTTAGGTGCGGTCACTTAGCCATGTGTTTGAACTCCCCAGGGGAACATTCAGTGTCTCCCCAAGCCAGAGAGGACATGGCTCTTCCTGAGTCCTTTACCCCTGCTGCGTTATTTGTTCACTTTGTTACACTGAGCGCATTTTCAGACCTCTGCACCTGTTCTTACTGTGTCACCTCTGCTATGCTTAAAGCCTTTTGACAAAGTTTCTGGCTGTTCTCCAGCTTCCCTTCTTTGTTCTCNTTACGGAATCGCGCTGTTCGATCTTCAAGGTGTAGCAGGTATGTGTTGGCCTTACTTATTGCTGAGAGCATTCTTTACTTAATGCTGCAAGCAGCAAGCCTCTCCAAGTTCAAGTGTGACTGCATCTAGGTTGGGAAGAGGGAGAGGGAAGAGACTCATTCCTGCTGTTGGGATGGGAGCCCCAGCTCCAGCATGGNCGCAGATGGAGAGCTGAGGACTTGATCTACACACCAGCACACATGGCTTTTTGGTCATAGTGGCTTCTCCCGGCAAGTGACTGGTGACAGGTGCTCCTGCCTAGGCGGTATTGGCCTGACAATATATTAGTCTTTGAAGGTCAAGTCCTTTCTCCTTTTACTGTTTTCTTCAACCTGTTACCCTGAAGTGATTTTGCTTCAAGGCTCTTTTTTGTTTTTGTTTTGTCTCCTGGCTGAGTCAATGCAATGCAGTTGTGAAAAGGTCAGCTTCTGGTACCCTTTGGTTTGTAATGGATTCTTTAAGGCTCGTAGTCAAGATTTCCACTCTCCTTTGTTCCTTTCTCCTTCTCCACTGGAGAATCAATTCCAGCGTCCCATCTATGCCTTTCCTCTAAAGGATCCTCTTACAGGCACGAATGATGCTGTTCAGTAAAANATGCCATTGCCCTCTCTTAAGGCAGGCACATCCTGTTGGTGACACAGTAGGTTTTGTAACCCCCAAACATCCAGTAATTGTCCTTGCGCTGTTGCCATTTTTCAGTGACTCTTTTGCTACATAAATGGCCATTTCACCTCCTTTATGGGAATACAATATATAATCCTTTTGTGTCTGGCATGTAGGTTTCTATAGCATTTGCCTTTTGTGCTTCTGGTATTGGCAAAAAGTAGTTGTACTGGCAGGTCATATCTCAGGAAGAGGCAGCCATTNGGTGCTTAGGGGTGTAATTGGNCAGTCCTGGATGGATACCAGGTAGTGACTATATCAGAAGTCCAGCTTGCTGCTTCTCTTGTGTGTTAGGACAGACAGGTCCATTCAGCCCAAGATGGGTGTAATTAAATGCTTTCCTTCTAATGACAATTCAGTTTAGACTTAATTCATCCACTTNCTCCCTTACAATCACTAAAAANGAACCAATTAACTAGAGGAGCCCTAGGGCAAGTCAGATCNGAACATACTTCTTCTTGCTACTCTGGAAGCATTTGGCTGGGTATTGTTTTGAGGGAAATACCAGCTTATTATGCTTTAGAATGCCAATAGCAGAGATGGGGAGATGACTCAGTGCTTAAAAGAGGACCAAGTCTTGATTCCCAGCATTGGGCTACTCACACCCTGTAGCTCCAGCTCCAGTGGCTCTGATGCCTCTGGCCTGTGTGAGTACTGCACACGCACATATACGCATACATATGCAAACACACACACACACACACACACACTTTAAAATAAAAATCAAGGGCCAGTGACTCCCTTAATTCTGAAGAACCGAGGGCCCACCATGATCTGATTCTCATTCTCACCTACAGAATACATTGTTCTAGAAACGAGGCAGAAAATCATAGTTCTGTGACAACCTTGTCCTTCAGTGTCTTGGATATGATGTGATCCTCCTTTGGGTTACTTATCCTTGCTATAGTTCCCTTGCTTCTCATCAACAGCAAATAAAATCCTACCCTACAGTCAGGGCCCTGATGTACATCCTGTCCTTGCTAGACCATCAGAGGCTCCTTCCCCTGCCTGTAGAACTGACCATCCCCATGTCATGAGACATCTGTGTTTGGCACATTCATGGACTGACTATATCTGGCAGTCTGGGGCCCATGTGTCAGTCTAGATTAATACTTTTTTCAACAAAGGAAATGTCCTGTGTCATTGTATTACATAAGNGGCAGAGACTGTATCTGCTGAACATTTGAAATGTGCCCAGTGCAGGTGCTGAGCTGAGATTTTAATCTTTCTAATTTGAATGAGCTGACTGACTTAGTTGCTCATACTGTATTGGGCAGTCCAGGTGTGTATCAGTGGCTGCAAAGCTAGTCTAGATCAGACTCACTTAGAAGGACTGATGAAAGCAAGTCTCCTGGGAAACACTCCCTGAGTTTCCGAATCAGTGGATCTGTCTGCCTCATAATTTGCACTTCCCAGAGGCTCCTGGGCAATGCTGGTATTTCTTGATGAGGAAATCACAGTTTGGAAATGAATCATCTAGACCAGTGTCAATAGGTCTGCCTCGAGNCAGTGTAGCCAGCCAGTCATCCCAGCACTTGGGAGGTGGAGGCAGGAAGATCAGGAGTTTGAGATCATCCTTGGCTACAGAGTGAGTTGGGAGCCAACACGCACTACATGAGACTCTGCCTTGCAATCCATCAATCAATCAATCAATCAATCAATCAATCAATGGAAATAATATGTTCTGCTGGAGACAGCCTTACCTCTTCATTTACAAATTATTTATGTTGGCTTTACTCTTTAGTGGGAGAGAAGAGTCATCACACCAAGACCCAAATAAATATTTGTAAAGGCAAAATAACTTTTATAGAAAAAGTGTGGAGATTCTGGATCTCTACTCTACAAAAACAACTTCGTCCTTTCTGTAAGTCCAGCCCCTCTGACAGCGTCTGGTGTGGAGAATGAATACACAGAACAATGAAGTGGTTCCTCTGAGGATTAAGGACTTCACTTATGATACACTGTTGCAGGCTTTNCAAAAGCTCAAACCATAGCTCCCTTAGAATTTGACCATGGGTAAAAGATCTGAGCANAGAGCTCTGGAATGGGAGGCCAGAAGCTTGTCATCTGAGAGGGAGGAACGCTGCCTGNTTCATTTGTTACCGGCAGTGGTGGTGTATTTTACATTGGAAATCTATTCTGTCCTGGAGCCCCTNGGACAGCCTTCTCTCTGGACTAGGNAGAGCCGAAAGCATCCTGGAGCCCCACACCACTGGGTGCCCCTCCAGGAGAGTGTNTGGGGAGCTTTTGATGGCTCAGCTTGACACTTCCTCTAGGCCATTGGAGTCACACTGTGCTGGACAATTTCAAAGTCTAAAGACAATACCCAAGGGCTTTCTAGAGTCCCATTAAAGTGAAGGTTGTGGCCTTTAAGCTTTTCCCCTGTTTTCTTTTCTTGCTTTACATGGCTTATTTGTGAAGAACAGGTTCAGAACAATCTTGACATATCCNTNCTAAAAGATTGTTATCTAAAGGNGAATTTGTCATTTACTCTTAAAATGTTTTTGAGATTATTTTACTGTATGAGTGTTTTGTCTAAATGTATGTATGTGCAATACATACATGCCTGGTATCCATGGAAGCCAGAAGAAGGCATTGGATTTCTTGAGAGTTGGAGTTGCCAATTGTTGTAAGCTGCCATGTAGGTTCCGAGAATTGAAGCCTGGTCCTCTGGGCCAGTGGCCAGTGCTAGGTGCTCTTAACAGCTTGGGCATCTCTCCAGCTCCATCAGTTCCTCTTGGTTTCTTCTTTCTTCTTCCTTTACACAGCCTCAGAGTGGTCAACTTGGTAAGCCCCAACCTTTTANCTTCTCTGCTCCCAATTCCTGTGTGTTCTTGGGAAAGCCACCTAAACATTCCTCATCTCTGTTTGTATTCTGGACTCTGTTGTCAACTACCATCATGGCCACCAGCTTCCCTGTGAGCTTTTGAGAATGGCCAGCTTGCTGCTGACAGCTGCGGTGGCTTCCCAGAGAGTTAAACTTAGTTGCCTTCTTGAGTCAGTCTCACTGTTGTGGAGTTCTGTGGTGGCTGCTTATAACGTCTGTTTCCCAAACCTTTTTTTTCCCTTTTATTGAAAATATACTTTTTTAAATTATATGATATATCCTGATCATGGTTTCCCCTCCCTCTACTCTTCCTCGTTCCTCCCTATCTCTCCTAATATCCAAATCCACTCCCTTGTCTCTCATTAGAAAACAAACAGGTTTCTAAGTGATGATAATAAAATAAAGTATAATAAGATAAAACAAAAACTAACGCATCAGAATTGTACAAAACAACAAGGAAAAGAGAACACAAGAAGGCATGAATAACAGACTTTCTTGTTCACACACTCAGAAATCCCATAAAAACACCAAACTAGAAGCCATAGTATATACACAATGGACCTGTGCATGCTGCCTCAGTCTCTGAGTTCATATGTCGTTGATCCTGTTGATTTAGATGGCCTTGGTTTCTTGGTGTCCTCCATCCCCTCTGGCCCTTTTACTCTTTCTGCAGGGTTCCTTCCCTGAGCCTTTAGTCAAGACATCCCATTTAGGGCTGACTGTTCCAAGGCCTCTNGCTCTCTGCAGAGTGTCTGGCTGTCTCTGTATTTGTTCCCATCTCTGTAGAAGGAAGCTTCTCTGATAATGGCTGAGCCAAGTCTTTGTAAACCTTAAAAACACCTTAAGTTCTCTCTCTTTGTGTGTACGTATACATGTAAATGTTTATGTGTATGTATGTACAAGTGTGTGGGTGAACATGTCCATGTATGCACTTGTGTGTGGNGTTCAGAGGATGACATCAGGTGTCTTCCTCAATTGCTTTCCACTTTAGTTTATGAGGCAGAGTCTCTCAATGAACATAGAGCTTGTTAGTGGCTGGCCAGCAAGTCCCCAAAACCCTCCTGTTTCTGCTTTCCCACCTTGGGATTATACACGTGTACCCTCATACTCAGTTCTTTATGTGGGTGCTAGGGATTAAAATGGGGTCCTCATGCTTGCACAGCGAGCACGTTACTAACTAAGCTGTCTCCTCAGCCCTTTTAACCGTGCTAAAGTTCTGTAATATCTTGTTTAAATGCCATCCCCACAGTTATCTTAGGGGCAGTTGGTCACATTTAGCTCTTATTCTTATCACAGTTTGGACTCAGGTATTGAACCTAAAATATTTTCAAGTGACACTGGCCAAGGACCCTTCCTTATTCCTGTTGTCTCTAGCTCTGCAATTAGGATAGAATAGGTTTTAATGAAAAATGTCCAATGACTCATATAGGCTTCACAGTCCTCAAAGGAAGATGCAGAACCACAGGGGTGTGTGTGCGTGTGTGTGTGTGTGTGTGTGTGTGTGTGTGTGTGTGTGTGAAAAGCCTCAGTGGTATATTCTGATAGTGTGCTAATGCTCTGTCCACTGTGGACCCGCAGGGCACTGGCAGGCGGGTACAGGGCAGACTGATTAAATTGCAGCAATAGGGGACAAACTGCTGAGGCCACAGTGTAGTCAGATGTCTGGACCTGATCTTCCTGATCATGAGAACTCGTGACTGGGGAGTACAGATTTCCTCTCTGTCAGTCCTGTTGTCTGCTCAGGCTGGTTCAGTGTGGCAGGTACATTATATCATGTCTGCCCTGGAGCCAAAGACATCCCGAGTGCTGATGCAAAGATAAGGCCAATGTGGAAGGCACTGTTTCTTCCCCTGGCTGGGGCCAGAGATGGATATTTTTTGTGACTCTTGAGCTGCATGTGGAAATTTTTTATCAAGTGAGTTTACTACAGGAATGCTCAGATCTATTATTTACCAAATGGCTCAGTGAGAGATGGATGCGCCGTGGTCTTTACTCATTTTTCATGTGCATGAGACTGCCTCCCAATCTGCTCCGTGTCCTGCTTCATTTTAAATGTTCCTAATGTTGGGACCCCCCCACCCTCCTCAAGATGATTTAATCATTGGAAAGTAGTCGTGGAGTCTTCGTTTTTCTTTTTGTTTTAATTGGTCTTTTGCAGGCTTTACTTCCCCGAGGGTGGTAGAGAGCTATGAAAAAGTCTGAAATTAAGGTCTAGGTTGGAGCCCTCACTCTAACAGGAGCTACCTCTGTGACTTTAGACAAATGGCTTAACCTTTCTGAGCCTCGTGTTCATGCCCTTTGAAATGCAAGTGACTGTAATTGCTCTTCTGAGCTCCCAAGGTGTATTAATCTGGTCAAGGCTTTTTAGTTATAAGGCAAGACTAAAAACAGCATTTCTTTTTCTCTGATCGAGCAAGGCTTTGCACAGGAATATAGACTCCCACGCACTGAGTAGGATTTTGCTGCTTCAGGACTACCTCCTAGTCTGGAAGACTCGGTGGGGTAGGAATAAAGGAATATTCCCCAAAGGGTAACAAGGGTTACATTGCACACCAGCTGGGGGCAGAGTACAGCAAGAGCAGAGAAGAGGATACTTTGTGGTTCTTTGTTGTCTGCTTCCAGTGAGAGGAAATGTTGGCTGAGAGGGGACATTTGGCAATATCTGGAGATGTTTTGGGATGTCACAAGCTCAGGAGAGAAAAGAGCTGTGTCTGGGTGAAGAGCAGGGATGCTGTGAATACTCNACCANGTGCAAAGCAAGCTCAGCACCACAAAGAATCGAGTTCCAATTATCCAGTGCAGTGGGTGAGAAGCGGTAAGATCTCCAGGCTGTTAGTATCAGCTTTTGTGAGACATGAGAACTTTGGAGGTGTGGTGGCCTCTGAGTCACCTGCCTGTGGATCTGTTTCTGCAGGCAATTCTCTAGGTTTCTGTTTTAATGAGCCCAGTATTTCTTACCACATTTGCTTTCTCTAGACCTAAACCTTTCTCTTCATACTATTTCTGGCGGATGTCTCTTATATTAACAGATCCTAGAGGTTAAGAATTTGGACTTCATGGGTGGAATGCTCATTTTGTGTCTTGCTCCGCCATTTGCACACCATGTGACTGCGGATGGATCTCTGAGCTTTAGCTCACCCCAATACAAACTGCTGATNTTAGCACCTGATGAGTATGTTCAAAGAATAAGGTGATGTGCCAAGGAATTAGTTCCTGGGATGTTCCCTCACATTTCATAAGTGCTCAGCAGAGATCAACCATTGGGTAATGTAATACAGGCCAAACTGAGAGCACACCAATATGACATCATGGTTACCATTACATGGTTTTACATCACTTCAATTCAACTGACCAAAGCTTTATTTCATGCCAAATAGGAAGCTGAGCTGTGGAAATCACACATGCCCAGATGGGCTTACAGGTATGTGAATTNCTGAATCCCTGTATCACCTGATGAGTCAATAGGAGAATGTGTGTATTGCTATGGTGGCTGCAGCCCGGGATGACTAAGTCTCTAAAGCCACCAAAAAGAAAGCTTTTTTTTTTAACTTTTTAATTTTAAAAGGCTAGTTTTTAAGAGGTGGCAGCAGGTGCCAGGGAAGTTTTATAGCAAAATCTCATTGTCTAGTTAAGGAGCGCTTGGCTTACCTCTTGAGTCTTCTCTGTATCTGAACTGCTTTGTCCTCCCAGCTGGCCTCACTTTGACTTCTTCTCTCTGATCTGTGGTATCTGGGCAGTGGGGGAGGAGGGCCAGTCCTTCTTGCCTCTTTCCACTTTGTCTGCCTTGGCAAAAGATTTGTGTAGAGAACACATCTCTGTGTGGGGAGGGCTTAGAATGTACTTCTTTCATGTCCTCTCCCTCCTTGGAAGGGATACCCCTGCAGAAAGCTCAGGAAAAACTACCAGTTTTTGTAGTTCATACTGTAGGTCATCTGGATGTTACACAAAACAGTAGTGATCTATGGAGCTGTTGGAACTGAATCACCCTTGTGAAGAGCAGGCAGAAACCCTTCTTGGGAAGGATTGGCTGTCTGAGAGTGTAGAAAGAAACACAGTTCTAACAAACAATGAAACTTAATTTCTTTTTCCTGGAGTTTATTGACAATCTTCAAAAGGCCATTCAAACTACAGATGGTGATTATATAGAGTCAAGAGTCAGGGCTCATTTGTAACTGTATTTTAATAAACTGTTGCAATGGAGCAGGGATAAGTGTGGATTTGTACACATCCTGTTACAGCAGATCTTAAACCTGGCCACACATACTCTGAACACAACATTAAATATTGGAGCTTGGATTGATGGGGCCAGGCCTGGGGCTGGGGCTGAACTGTGGCTGAGCTGGACTGGGCTGTGGCTGTGGCTGTGGCCTGGGGCTAGGGTTTACATCTGAGGAGAGCTTCTTAAGCGCATCTTTCATGTTCATCTGAGAGTATGAAATTTGAGTGATCAATTCATTATGGCTCACAGAATTGTAACTGTTCATTCTTTCTCTCAGACAACTCTAGTGCCCCAAGTAGTTCCTTTATTTTAGGCTTAAAATTCAACTTATTTTCACAATCTGCACATCCTGGGGAAGACACATCAGATGAAGGTGTTATTACTGCTAATTGTAATCTGGTACCTTCAGAGGAGCACCTGTGTGGATGGAACACAAGTCTGCTCTGTGAATGTGCACAGATTGCATTATGGATGTGCTGCTGCTTTCTCTTGTTCCCTTGCATAGCGAGTTGCCTGGGAGATGTGAGGTGCTACTTTCAGAGTGCTGATAGACTCATTTGCAAACTTGTTGATAGTAATCATACTATCAAAAGAATGTACCATTTGCCTTGAATCCCTAGGGAGTGTATGTTTGGGCTGACCCTGNATAACGCCATTAGAAGTGCAATGAACTCCTGGTCCTAGCAGCAAGCTTTCCAGCCCATTGGGCTTTGTTGAATATAGCAGGATTTCCATTTGATACTAGATAAATTAATCCCCTGTTATGGATGTTAGATAGTGAGCCTAACTCTACCCCATGGAAACCAGTAGCATCTCCTACCACAGTGGAGACAATCAAACTTGTCTTCAGACATGGTCACATTTCCTGGGAGGCAGAATTACCCTTGGTTGGAAAAACTGACCTTGGTTGAAAATCACTGTGCTTAGTATTTCATATATAGAGAAAAAAAGATAAGGAAATGCTGTGACTCTCGCTTACAACCTCATAGTGACCTACAATGGAACAGAAGGACTTCAAACACAGCCAAGAAGGCAAGACCTTGGCAGATTCACCTTTGTCACTACTGAGGTGGGAAGAATTAACAGTCCTAGTATCAAGCCTGAGTTTCAGGGTCTACACTTTTCCATTTCTATATTCATAAAGTAGGGATAATGAACAGAACACAGGCTGCCCCTAAAGTTTGTTAGATAACTTTAGCAGGGTACTGAACATTTGTCAAGTACTCAATAAATTGTTGTTACAGCTACTAACACCCACCAAAAAAAGAGAGGGGATATTGGTAAGATTGAAGGTACATAGAAAAAAAAGCAGGCAAAATCCTAGCGACTGTGATAAGCGAAAAGGGCTGAATGGGGAGAGATCCCAAGCTAAGTGACAGGGTGATAGCTTACCCAGAGGGACTCCATGTGTTGGAAGGGCTTGTGTCCAGACAGAATACTCACTGCAATTTTGTAACCTGAAGCTTAAATTTTCCCTCTCTACCAGGTTCACAAAGAGCTGTTTAAAAGCAAAACACATGAAGACCAAAGACGTGGCTGTGTAATGGTGGGATTTTCCCCAGAACAGCTTAGTATAGAGAGTGCTAACTTAAGAGTTAGAAGCCCAGCCCTCTGCTTCTGCCCAGACAAACAGCTGTCGGCTCCTTAGCGGCATTCTTTTCTGAGCCTCATTTTTCTTCCTATAAAATGAGGATTTTGAACTAAGCCCTAGTACCATCTTTCCCATTAAAAGAAAGAAAGAGAGAGAGAGAGAGAGAGAGAGAGAGAGAGAGAGAGAGAGAGAGAGAGAGAGAGAGAGAAAGAGAGATTTATAGTGATGTTAAAAGAATACTAAAGGAAATAATACAACAGGCCACAACTCTCTCCTCTTCATTGTTTGTAGTTTGAGTTTAAAATTCTATGAGTCGAAGAGGTTATCCTGGGTAGTGACAGTATGGGAGACATTATTTTGGGGTATGTTGATATTTTCAAATATTCTACAGTGCACATGTAATATTTTCAATTCTGGAATTATTCAATCTGTTAGTTTAATTGACTGTTATGTCTATGAATCTGCAAACATTTTTAGGCTAGTGGGGAAACAGTCCCTACTTAGAAAACAACTTCCTGGTTCTGGAGGAATTGTTCCCTGCATGAAGAGCTTGTTGTGCAAGCATGAGGACCTAACTTCAGATTTCCAGAGCCTATGGAAAAGCTGAGTATTGCAAAGTGTGCTTGTAACCCAAGTACTGGGAGGTGGGTTGAGACAGGTGGACCTCAGGGGCTCCATGGCCAGCCATTGTAGCTGAAATATCAAGCTTTAGGTTCAATAAGAGACCTTGCTTAAAAAATATACTGGCAAAGTGAACAAAACCAACTAATCAACCAAACAACAACAACAACAACAAACTCCTAAACTTCCCAATGCTGTCCTGTGGTATCTACATATGCCTGCACAGGTGAGCATGCCTGCATACACATGTGAACATCACACACACACCCCCACACACATAGAAAGGGGGAGAGAGAGAGAGAGAGAGNGAGAGAGAGAGAGAGAGAGAGAGAGAGAGAGAGAGAGAGAGAGAGAGAGAGAGAAATCTCTTTTGTGTCTTCATATCCTCATGCTTAGGGTATGGGCAGTGTGCAGCCATGCTGGACTGAAGGGCTTTGTAGGAGATACAGTCACCATGGAAGTTTTAGTGAAGGCAGTGCCTGACCCTGGCTCACCCTACAGGACTCCCACCTACTTGCTCACAGGAGACCTGAGTGATGTGTTTGAGTACTAGCTTATCATGCTGAAGAAAGCAAATGACTACAGGTGACCTTTGCCTCAAGTGGGTTTTTTTTTGGGGGGGGGTCTTTGAGCATCACTTTTTATTTAAAATTTATTTTAATTTGCATATTAACAATGACATAGGGCAATGTGACATTACACAGGAATGGCTCCACAAAATCAGATACAAGAAAATGTCCCCCAGTGCCGTGGATAAAACCCAGGCCCTTGTACATGCTGGGCAAGTGCTCTACCACTGAGCTAAATCACTGGCCTACAAATATTTTTAGAAAGTTGTCTTATAAAAGATAGCTGTTTAGTTCTTAAAATTAATATCACAGAATTTGTGTTTATCTCAGCATGTCATTCATTCATTTCTTTATGAGTGGCTAAAACAGTTCGGTGTCAGCTCTGTGTCATGTTCCCCTTGCTGAGGATACTATCTAGGCAGGGAAGAAAGGTCACTCTCCTCANTGAGCTTTGCTTGGGGACCATGGTCTATGAACTGTTTGTATGAACCATCTTTTCCTCTAGGTTATTATCCTGAGAAGAGTCCTCCCCTTCCATGCCTGCCATGGTGACACATTTTTCTAGTGAGCTAGCTGAGGGCCTTTTGGTTTACCCAGGTAGGAATTGTGGTAGACAAAGAGTCTTCGTTCTAAGAGTGCAAATCTAGGTTTGTGTTTGTACCAATCGCAGGCTCTTTCCCTTTGCTAGACCTCCAGGGGAAGGGTTTCCTTCTGGCTGAAGGAAAACTAGTTGCAGGACCATCTAGAGCAGTGGTTCTCAACCTTCCTAACGCTGCAACCCTTTAAAANAGTTCATCCTGTTGTGGGGNCCCCCAAGCATAAAATTACTTTCATTGCTACTTCATAACTGTAATTTTGCTACTGTTATGAATCATAATGTAAATATCTGTGTTTTCCATGGTCTTAGGTGACCTCTATGAAAGGGTCATTCAATCCCCCAAAGTGGTGGTGACCCACATGTTTAGAACCACTGATCTAGAGTATACTGAGGCTTGTAATTGCAGAGCCTGGTGTCACCGTTTGAAACAGCTATGCTTCAGCTTTCTCAGAGGCTCGATGGAATGGTCAGTGGCCATGAATGGCATAAGGGTAGTCCAGCTGGCTACTAAGTTGACAGTACTTTCACTCAAGGTAGTCAGGGTAGCAAGGCATGTAGAATGGCTAATTAGAGGCTCAATTTGCCCATCCTTCAGTCTTTGCCTATTTACAGGAAAATGAACATGAAAAGTTCTTTCAATAAGACCTACAAGAATTCATTATTAGTACTCACAATGATTTTTAACAGTACTTTTAAAATTGCTAAACACCCATGTAGTTCACCCGAGAGAGGCGAATTCTCTTATTTGTATGAAACTGAATGTCCGTTATAGGTACTCAAACTGAACTTGATGAACGCTAATTAAAGGAACTATTGCCGTTCTTCACTGAGTTTTTACTGTAACAAGCCCTCCTGTGCTTTGTATTAAAATGCCTCTCTTCATTATTACAGCCTTATAAAGTTGGTGTTATTCTTCCTTCCTCATAGTTAAGGAAAGACCGTAGAGACTCAGAAAGGTGAGATAACTGCTTGTGATGGTTTGAATGGAATTGGCCCCCATAAGCTCATAGGGAGTGACACTATTGGGAAGTGTAGCCTTGTAGGAAGAAGTGTGTTGCTGTGAGGTCAGGCTTTGCTTAAGCTTCTTTTGCTTAAGCTTTGCTCAGTGTCACAGTCCACTTCTTGTTACCTTCTAATCAAAATGTAGCCAGCACCAAGTCTGCTAGCATGCTGCCATGTTCTCTGCCATGATGATAATAGACTGAACCTCTGAACTGTAAGCTGCCATCTTAATTGAATGTTTTCCTTTATCGGAGTTGCTGTGGTCATGATATCATGGTATCACAGCAATAGAAAGACATCTAACTAAGACACCGTCCATGGTCAGAGGGCTGGGAAGGAAAAGAACTTGGGTTTGAATCAGGCTGATAGTAACTGATTTTGAGTAGGTGAATATATACATGCATGATTAGGTGAATGGATTTAATCATTGGGAAGTTACGTCCATCATCTATCTCCTGGTCATCTATCTATCATCAATTCGTCTTTCATTATCTATCATCTATGTCTACTTATCAACTGTGTATCTATGTATGTATGTATCTATCTATTACCTCATATCTGTCTGTATTTCATCTATATATCTATCATTCTCCACCTTTGCATCTATCATTTACATATGTATCATCTTCTATTTATCTATTATTTATTCTTATCTATACACCTAGTCTATCATCTATCTTTCTATATCATAATGATGCATTTTCTCCTTTCCTCCCTTGCTCTTTCCTTCTCTCCACCTCTTCCTCCCTCCCCTTCTTTCTCCCTTGTGTGTTTCTTCCTTGGCTAATTTTTCTGTCTCACTTGCTGCTTCTTCTTCACTTCCCTGAGATGTAGAGTCTGAAGAGTTCAGAGCTCTCCTCATGGGCTTTTCTTTCTCCTTATAGTTCTCTTAGTGAACTCATACTGTGTGCTGGCACTAAGGAGTGTCTGTGGACAGGTGATGCCCACATTTATAAGTCTAGACCTGACCTTTGCACCTTGAATTCACGAATTTTACTGGTTACTTTATATCTGCATTTGGTATTTAAAAACATGCAAAGCAGATCACATCCCGAATGGAGTTCAAGCTACTCCTCAACCTNTGTTCTCAAGCTACTCCTCATGTTGTAATTTAAGTCATCAGCACATCCTGTGATCTCAGCCTTCAAAACGATCTGGAATTGATCTGACCAACTCTCACCTGCACTGTGAA
The DNA here is from genome assembly GCA_001675575.1 of Neotoma lepida. NCBI lineage: Eukaryota > Metazoa > Chordata > Mammalia > Rodentia > Cricetidae > Neotoma > Neotoma lepida. The sequence continues at coordinate 27,701 of LZPO01108067.1, read as the reverse complement.
GTGATTTCTTAGTGGTCCTGTCCCCGCACCTGCCTCTCCACCCTCCAGTCTCTGCACCCCCCCTTAATGTAACCATATTAAAGTATAAAGCACACCATGCCCAGGCCATTCTGCAGAGGCAAAGCATGAAGACCCTATCCAGCCAGCTCTGTCCTTCCTCGGATCCCATCTCCTAACTTCCCTGTACTTAGCCTGAGACTCCCAGAGTTCTACTCATGACAGCCTGCCTTCTTTACTGATCTGCCAGGCAAGCCATCTCTCTGGCCCTTGGCAATGACTTTTTCTTCTGTATGGCTCATTGCCTCTGTCTTCAGTTTGTACTCACATGTCACCTATCAGTACAGTCTTTCTGATGACTCTATTTAAAGTTGCACATGCTTCCAACTCTCTGGCTCCCCTTCTTTGCTTTTATATTCTCCGTTGCAACCACCACTATCTAAATTTGCATTCACTATAAAACTGATGTAATAGTAGACAGTCACCTATAGGAAAGCAGGGGTTTTTACCTTCCNTGTTCATTGTCTCTTCCCCGAGACCAGTACTTCATATATTCTATGTAATTGTTAAATCTCTGTTGTATGAATGTGTGGTGGCTTCACTTGGCATAAAGCATCATGCTGGGCATTTTGCATTTATTATTACATTGTAAGAGGGTCACCATAATTCTTTAAATGATCTTATTGTATGTATTTTACAGATGAGAAACCTGAGCTTGTAGAGATGAAGTGTCTTATTCAAGGTCACANAGCTAAATATAGACATTATTCTTTCTAAATCTCAAAAAACATATGCTCTCAATATTGCATTTTNCCTGGCATTTGTTTTCAGTCTAGACTCCTTCCCCTCTAAACATGCGATTTTCTCTTTCTTGGTCCAGTTCCTCCTGGTGGACTATAATGTGCCTTTCCCAGTGTCCTTTGAGGGATAATTAAGCATTTATTTCTTTCCCAGTGAACATTAAAGGAGTAGGCTGGGAGAAGGCTCAGGATCAAAATTCATTTTAAAGAATTTTGGGGAAAATAATGAATACATAGTTTCAGTTCTTTTTCAAAATATCTAAGTGTGTCACATGTATACAGTACCTACAGAGGCCAGAAGGGGGCGTCAGATCCCCTAGAGTAGGAGTTATATGTGATTGTTATCCTCTTGATACGGGTGCTGGGAACTTAACATAGGTCCTTTGGAAAGCAGCAAGTGCCCTTAACTGCTAAGCTGTTTCTCTAACCCCTCATTTAGCTTTTCTAAGGTAATAATCAAATCAAAACTACAGCCAGACTTACAGGATGTCTTCTTTTGAAATCTCAGAAGAATGCTCCTCCAATTACTATGAGAAAGCAGGTGTTGGCTGTTTCCNGTGTACTTCTGATTTCCTACCTAGTTTGCAAGCTCCCGCTAAGCAAAGAGCCATCATATTGCATCCTGTGATGCCCTAGTGTCTATTAAGAAAGGTAAACAAAAGCTCACTGCTGTTAGCACATGGTGATATGCTGTGAACCGTTAGTGAGGTAGAGAAACAAATGTCCAAGCTGGAGGAAGCAGTGACTACGTGGCCATAGGAAGTCTCTTTAACATCACTGTCCTGGAATCTGGCATCCACNTGGAGCTGTTTGCCTCTCCTCTTAGTCAGTAGCAGTGTGCACCCACATGCTCTGCCTCTCACAGAGTCGGTTCATCTCGGCAGTAGCCACCTCTCAAGGTCAGGGGTTCTTGGAACCAGAGGGCTGAGACTTGTAAAGAGAATTTTCTCACAGCTTCCAATTCCTAACCTCCCCTACTCCCTGCTTGGTTTTAACGTTGAACAAGATGCATTTCAGGATGCCGATAGCTGGCACAGGTGTGCTACAGTACCCATCAGTATTGTATTTTCAAGTCCTCTGCTATGATTCTAGTATGCCCCCAGGGTTGAGAACTCCTTTCAACCATCCCTGGCCTCTGTGCTTAGAGAGTCATTTCTTCCTGCAGGCAGAATGCATTTGGGCCAGAGAAATTTCGTCAGTTCAAAGCTAGAAAACATTCGGGAAACGTGATCTTTAAATAAATGACTCCACATAAAAGATGTAATTGATATTGCCATTTCAGAGGACACTAAATGCAGGTAGACCTCACTGATGAAGTAAAAACCTGGGATTCACAAAGTGCTTGCTTAAGCCAAATACTTCCTCACCAATCTGCAGAAACTGCCCCAATCTGGTCCCCTTCCAGCCCTCTCCCCTCCACTTCCCTGTCCTGTATCTCCATATCCACCTTCTTTCCCATTCTTCTTTAACTTGTGTTTATCCACACTTAACACTATTGCCTTATTGCTCTATTTGGCCAACATGCATCATGTTACATTTTGTTTTGGTTGCAGTGTTCCTTGAGAAATTGTGTGTCTCCAATGAGCTATTTTAAAATAAAACTGACGGGGTTACTTCTATTTCTGTTAACCTAAAATGCACTCAAGTTTTTACTTTTTGTTTAAGAGATTCCCAGGGAAGCTTGCACACCTTGATTCTACACTCCCTCTCTCATGGGTTGTTGGAACTTAATGGAAATAGACCCCACCCCCTCCCATGCCATGTTACTACTGGATAAACTGCAGTCACACACACCAGTTCACACTCCCTCATCACTCTCTGTCCTGACTTGTAAGTGTGAGCATTAATATTTTTTGTACCAAGAGCAGAAGTACACAGATTTCTGACCTGTGAGAGGCTTCAAGTCAGAGGCCTGGCTTCCTGTGAGTGCTGTGTTGAGATGATAGAGGCTGACTTGTTTTCTTAGCCCTCGCTATTGTTCACCAGAGAAGAAGGCCAAGGTTTTGTCCTCTACTGATGGGAAAGTTACGATTCATTTCCACTTCACACATACAGAGTGAATTTAAGCTTCACAAAGTCTACACCATCTCTCTTTGATGTTACCTCTTTGGTCAATTTGAAAACTTGTTTAAGAAGCTTAGTTTGTGTCCCGGGTTTGTGACACATTCAGACTCCACCTTATAGCTTTCATCCCCACCTCCACCATCACCAACATTACCAAGACCATTATCACCGCCCC
>LZPO01108067.1:4052-15675 GCA_001675575.1 Neotoma lepida | reverse complement strand
CAATATAATCAGGTTCACTATCGAGGTTAACCATGAAAATATCAATGGTGAACACTCAGTGGAACTGAATTTTACACGTGTGTAAGACAGTCAAGTGAAAAGAAACCAAGTTTATCTCTTAGTATATGTATGAGATGATAANCTATAGGCTGAAGGTTTAGTGAAGTTCACCTTGTCGCCTTTCAGAATTCTCTCAGCCACCTAGGAGAAGCTGTGTTAAAGAAAATGTGCGCGCAGGTCCACAAGACCACACAACTGACACTTGTAGAGCTGAGCTATGGGCTCAGTTTATCTCATTCTAAACTCCATCTTTTTGTACTAGCCAGTATTCACAGATTTGATTTGATTTTTGATATATGATTGCATGCATATGTATTTGTGTATGTATGGGGGTNTGGAGGCCACAGGTCAATGTCAAGTGTCTTGCTCCATCATTCCCCACCTTAGTTTTTAAGACAAGGTTTCTCAATGAGCCTGGTGATTACCAGTTCAGACAGGCTGGCTGGCTAGTGAGCCCAGGGATCCTCTTGTCTTTGTCTCCTCAGTGCTGAAAGTACAGGCATTTGTCACCACGTCTGGCCTTGTACGTGGGTACTTGGCATCTAAATGCAGGTCCTCAGCACNCACNGCAATCACTGTACCGACTGAACCATCTCCTTCGATCCTAATAACCATGAAGTTTTAAATAGGAATAAAAATACAAGAAAATCTAGACCTTGATTTAATTATCTTTATTCTATCAGACCTTAAATATGTACAACCGTAAAGTCAGGTATATATTCCTAATAAATATAGATCTTCTAGAACTACAAAAGTGATTTACTAGATAAGGATAAACTAATCTGTAAGCCAATAGACTTAAATTAACTACATTGATTTAACATTCCCAAAGATAGTGCTTTGTTGAAATTAAATCAGCAGTGGAAATGTGTGTGAAGCCTGGATGCTATGATGAAGGTTTAGGGACAGGCAGGCAGCCCCACTGTGACGTATGATGACTCATTTACCTCTCTTGCTATATTTGAACCACCGGGAAGCTTTTNTGAAAACAGGTTTGAAATACCGCTTTGTTTTCATTTGGCCTGAATACATCGTGATGAATCAAGTCTACCTCTTTTCTCATTTGTTAGCAATAGTGAAAACATCCTCTCTTGGCNCAACACATTGTAAACAGGAAACAAAAACACATAGTAGCTATTTAGCTATAAAGGATTTATCAAAATTATCCAAGATGTAATGGAAAATGTTGAGATCATTGTCAAAACATGTTGTGCTATGTAGAATTCTTACCCTGGCAAGGATGTCACAGCACTGTTTTTAGGAATTGGACCACATTGCATTGCTTGTCATCAAGGCCATTGCAGAGAACCTGGGGACTTGGAGGGAGCAGGGAAAGGGATCCTAGAGCTTGGATTATAGCTAAGCAACTCCTCAGAGAGTCAGTAAGGTGTTAGTCTGTACAGACTGTAGCCTAGGCCACAAGGAGGGTTCCAGACACAAAGAGGCCAGTCATTGTCCCAGCATCAGGCACCTGAAGTAGAAACTCANTCTGGAGACAGTGGCCTCCTCACTTCCCATCTCTTCCAGGTGATAGCCAGTCCTTTTCCATCCTGACCTGGGGGCTTGCAGGTGACTAAGCCCCAAAACATCTGAGGAGAAGTGAATGGGAAGTCAGAGAGATGTTCCTGAAATGTATTCTAAGCCATGCATTCCAAGGCTGTTGGAAGCCGAATTTCACAGTGTTTGTTTTATCACCATGGCAGTGGCGGAGTGGAACAGAATCTGCTCTGTGCTGTTTCATTTCATTGAAATGCCTATATATATTATCAACAGCAAGAAGACAGGAAAGATCTGGAAAAACTCATGAAGGTTGTGTTCTGTGTAGCAGGTAGATATTATGTGATAAAATCAGGAAATAAAATGGGCACAGATCTGAATACATTTTAGAAATAGAAAGATTCTAAGGTTGGAGAAAGCATAGTGTGTTCTGCAGAATGTTATTTTCCTTGGAGAAATGGTACAAAGAGCCACCACGAAGTAGAAGAGAAAGACAGGGTGTAAGCCTGGGGCTTAGGTTAATGTGGTGTTTTAAAGAGTTAGAAGAGTCTAAGCAGAGAGATGAGGGTGGTCTGTGTTTTCACAGGATCGGATGAGTGCTTTGTGAAGAGTAGGTTGAGGGGAGGAGCAGGGAGCTGGGACTCCAAAGAAAATGACAGAGACAGACAGAGACAGAGAGAGAACTGTAGCAGTGAAACTGGAGAAAGGCAGATCCGTCTGAGAACTGCAGTTGAGGAGTCCTCCTGACAGAATGAATGGGGGCGTGTAAAGAAAAGAAGAGGCAACGATCGATCCAAAGTACCTAGTTTCATAACTGTGCATCATGGCATTGTTTTGAGAGGGGAATACAAGGCTTCTCTTTTGGTCACATTCTCTGAGGTCCTGAGAGTATTCAAGTAGAGGTGACTAGTAGGAACCTGTTATGGAAGAGTACAGGAGACCATTCTATACAGGTTATAGAGATTTGGCCATTATCAGCATATGCACAGTATTTAAAACTGCAGAAATTGTTGTGGTCATTAAGAAAATGGTATTGACTCAAACCAAATCCTGAGAGAACTTTCAGATTTAGAGATTGGGTGCAGAAGAAAAGGCCAACAAAGCAAACTCATAAATTGTGCCCNATGAGCTATAAGGTACCTTCAACTGAGGAGACAGAAGCCTTGGAAGGGGTTGAAGGAAGACGNTTTAATATAGTTAAATGCTACTTGAAACATGAGATACATATCTTTGAATTGGAGAGAGACCCATTGTTGGTGATTGTGATGCTTCCAGAGGTATAGTAGGGGAGTTAAAGAAATTTTAAATATATTGTTTTTTTTTAAATGAGAGAGATGAGAGTGTGTACATATGTAAATGAGAAAAATTCAAAAGAGATTAATGATGTAGGAGGAGAGACTGGGTCTTCGAGGGGACACCTGGCTTGGCATCTACAAATAAAAACAACATTTATTCATAGGAGAATGGACTGTTTTCTTCTAATTTTTATTTATTCTTTGGTAATTTTATAATGAACAATTGTGTTCATTGCAGACAAATATTAAAAGGTCTTATTAAAAAAAACATAAAGCCAGATATTGGGGTGAAAAACCTGAGAGATCAGGGAAATAGGGAAAGCCACAGCTAACCTCACCTCACCAACTCCGCAGCTTCCAAAGAGAGCTCCTTCCTGTATCTCCACACCTATATTCCTTTCTGTTCTGCTCACTCATTTGTTTTCTCAACCCAGCAACATCACTCCCTCTTCCTGGCCAGCTCTATCACTTCCTGTCTGTCTGTACAGACCTCCAAACCTCTATGGTTAGTGCTGAGATTAAAGGCGTGTCTCATCACACTTGGCTCTGTTCCCCAGTGTGGCCTTGAACTCACAGAGATCCAGACAGATCCCTGCCTCCCGAATGATAGGATTAAAGGTGTGTGCTACCACTGCCTGACTTCTATGTTTACTTATANTGGCTGGCTTTTTCCTCTGATCCTCAAATAAATTTTTTGGGGGGACACAGTATATTTATACGGGNGANACAATCCATCATCATAGTTCATTTATTATTTATTATTATTATTATTAATTCATAACCACCCCTTGCTATGCCCTCTTCNACTCCTCATGNACCCNAATTTTCCTCCCAACTTCATGTCTTCTTATCCTTCTCCTCTCANCCACTGAGTCCAATTAGTTGCTGTCCATATCNACATGGGTGTGGGNCGTCATCCACTGAAACATGGATCCTTTTTGTTTTTAATAAAAAGTAAAAGTTGGGTACCAGNGTCATGCTGATGTGGTGGCAGAANCAGGAATGATCTACAACAGGCAGTTTGTTTTCTCAGTAGAGTGTGAAGTGGCCAGTAGGGNGCCTGGGGAGTATACATAGGTAGGATTCTGGAGGTTGGAGGAGGTGTTAGTGGTCTTTCCAGAGATGAGCAAGATAAGCCAAACAGAATGTAGAGCATTGTTCTCTTAATGCTCTAAAGCTAATTGACAGAGCTTTTGTTTCTGAAACTTTGAGTTGATTGAATGAAGGGTGGACAGTTGAATTTCACACGGTTTAGGGTTTTACTTGCACAAGTACACCAGGAACAGATGGCCAATGCAGGTAGAAGAATAATTAGGCAGGGAAGCAAAGACGGGAGGCTGATTACGAACACATATAGCAGATGAGTGGATCAGTGGCCTCCTCAGGTAGAAGGACTGTGGCAGAATCTGCTCAGTGAAAACCAACCATAGCATCAGAAGCCAGTGGTGTGGGTATCAGGCAGGAAACGAGACTTCTCCATGGTGAGGGTTAGAGTGTGGATCATGGCATTAATGGTTAAAGTGGATTGAAGGAACAACACGAGAGATGAGAAGGTGAAGAACCCAAGAGTCCCGAGGAGCTGGTGTCCTGCACTTTTCCTAAACTATGCTCTGGGTGTACTGCGGCTATGTGTGGGAACTCTCCACAGGGAAGTGTACATGTGTGTACAGTTGGTAAATGGGGTAGATATCTCCATCACCCCTTGTTTTCAGACAGCCTGCAAAAGTCTCTAAATTTTCTATTAGAAAGTTCTCATTTGGCTTACTTACTTGAGTCTATTTTTAAATATTTTAAATCTTGGTTTTATTTATTTTTATGTATATTAGTGTTTTGCCTGCATGTGTGCCATATGCATATCTGGTACCCACAGAGGCTGGGAGAGGTTGCCAGATGCCCTGGGTCTGGAGTTGCAGATGGCTGTGAGCTGTCAGATGGGTGTTAGGGATTAAACCCAGGTCCTTTGGAAAAGCAGCCAGTGCTCTTAAACGGTGAGCCATCTCTCTAGCCCCTAATGTCAATTTCAAAAAATGCACCTTTAAACTAATTTTTTTGAGAATTTAAAACATGTATAAATCAAAATCCAACGTATTTTGATCATACCCACACCCCACTCCCCTCCAACTCCCCCCATGCTTCCTTTAGTCATATCTCCCTCCCAACTTCATGTCTTCATTTTGAACACTCACCCCAGTCCAATTAGTACTGCTCACATGAATATAGAGCTGTAGACTGGAGCAATGGCAACCTATTAGGGCCCCCATCCCTGAAGAAACCTGATTCTTCTTCCTCCAATAGGGACCAACTCCTTATTTCTCACCTATGCTAAATTNTCTTGGCTGTTCTCGTCAGTTCATTCCTCTCGTCTAGACCATCATGGTCATGTTCCAGTAATAATCCTATGTGAGCTTTAATTGAAGTTGAATCAAATGTGTAATTAAATTTCAGAATAGCTTGTTGGTCTTTACCTTTATGGGAAATGCCTTTTCGTTTCTCCAAGAGTTCTCGAGTTTCCAGATAGTTTTATAATCCCTTCCTGGACGACATATGCTCTTCCTGGGTGTTTCTACTTGATGTTATTTCTGGTTATCTTTTGTTGTACTGCTAATATGGTAATTATCTTTTTCCCATTATATTCTGTGCCTTTTTATTGCTGGTGTTTAAGGATGGTATTGATTTTTGTATATTTACTTTGTATCTGTCTTTATTACTGAACATATTCACCAGCATTAATGGCATTTAAATTGATTCTTGAAGATGGTGCTTCTCAAGTCTCAGCAAGGTACAGACTGGCTTATAAAGAAGGGAGGGGGGGACAAAAAACAACCTGTGATGACTTAGAGATTCTTCCTAGAGATGGTCAGAACAATGCTCCTAAGATATAGAACTCAAAATCAAGGCTACGCTCCTTATCCTGGTAGCTCTGACTTACATGTCACAAACTAATGGTCATAAAATTGGCAGGATTCTTTGTCTCTTTTTCATTCTCTGTATCTTGGTGAATTTAAACCAGTGTCTTCTCTGTGGTTATGTCCTGGTTACTGAAGCCTAGTGTCTTAGAGTTTAGCACGCCTCAAGTAAAATCATTCCACAAAGGTCCAGTTTTCCAGATTTTTCTTTTTCCATCATCACAGAGCTGTCAGTCATGTCATCCTTTTGTTTCTTATGTCTTGTTTTTTACCCGTATCAAGACCCAATGATTCAGACAATAATAGTTACAATTATAACCAAATCTATCAGGTCTGTGACCAAATAATACACCTGTTCAGTTAGCCACCTGTCACTTAATGGCACACTCTATTGTTCATATTCATTAGTTCTAGATGTACAAAAAGCTTAAATTTATTTCCCAGATTTTCAAAAGAATATAAATATAAAATTGCTACTACTGAGAAGGACTGCGGGATCCATGGTAATATACCTCAGAACCTTTAGGGTTCTCTGAGCTCAAGCATGAGAAACCTTATCCTTGGGACATTTACAAAGCAAAACACATGTCATTGAGAGCAAAAGAAAAAGGGGAGGAAGAAGGGTCAGGGGAGGAGAGTGGGGAGGTAGAAAATGCCATAATGAAGCCCATCTTTTTGCATAGTATTGTAAAAAAAACCCAAATAATTATAAAAGAAAACCACAAACCATGTATTTTGTGCAAAACGTTGCTTATTATGTCCTTTTATAGACAGTTATCTTGTGTTAATTTATTATACAGAGCTGTCTGATGGTAACTAGTATTTGAAAAATTAATAGTACACTTCTTCCTCGTTGTTTTTATAATTTAAAGAAATTTCTCCTAGTGTTTTCTTCTTATGGTTAGATAATCCTGTTTGTCCTTAACAACTTCTAAAACCAGTTAGCATAATAGATTTTCTAATACAAGCCTTTTCCACATTACTGAATGAATGTGAAATTCAATGAAATATAACATTGAATAGTTCAGATGCAAAATTTTCAGAATTTCTAAGTCGTAAGAAGAAATTTCCCAGTAGTTTACAATTGTATGCATCAATAAAGTAGCCTTTATCTTGGAGATGTCTTTCAGATTGCATTTGGTCTTTAGTGTTTGCATTCAAAGTGATACTAACACAATGAAGAGCATTTAACCCAACATCTGAAGCGTATGTGGGTCAAAGAACAGCTGACGCTTGATGAGTCGGAAGATAGCACAGCTATGCTCCCTAAATGTAAAACCTGTAACTAAAACATGTACACGAGGCTAAAGAAGCAGATGAACAGGACCAGGTCCCCAGTTCCTCCGTATTTCTCCAGAGAACCCTGCCAAAGTTGGGCTGGACACTCACTGAGTCCCAGGACTCAGATCATACTCCTCACTCAGCCTCCCAAGTTGCTGTGTCTACAGCCGTGTTTACTCGTGACAAGATTCCAAACTTCCCTGATCTGAAGCAGCTTTGTAAAGGAAACACTCTCAACCGGAGAAACTCAGAGCTCTGCGTTTGCACAGGGAGCTGCCCAGCAGCTTGAGGACAGCCACACCCACACANGTACAGTGGTTCTTGCTCAGGGAGATGCTTCTCCCTTCTGTTTCCTGTCAAGTTATCAGCCCTGGTCAGGCCTGGATTGTGGATTACCGAGAGAATCGCGGAAGGAGNGACTCATTGCATGGATTGTTGAAAGAGTAATCACTGCATGGATTGCTGGACTAGTAAACTTTTCCTTGTAAATGTTTTCAAATAGTATATGTTAACTGTACAGAATAGGGGGTTTCTTCATGACATTTTCACACATGAGTGAACATATACTGATCATATCACTGCCTCTCTCCCCTGGCCTCTTGTGACCCCTCTCTCCTCTGTCACCAGTTGCCTTCATCTTCCTCATTGCTTCCTCATATACTTTCATATTCCCTTTCATTTTACTAGATGCTNCATGGGAGAGGAAATTTGTCTTCCTGAATCTGGCTTGTCTTGCTTAATATGATGATTTACAATAGTGTTCCTTATAGCAAAGCACAAAGCCCTTGTTTGGTGTTGCTCCTTAGGTGTGGCCATGTTAGTCTTAAAATGCTGGTATTTTAGGTCAGGATAGATAGCTAAGTGGTTAAGAGCATTTGCTGCTCTTCCAGAGGACTTGAGCTCTGTTAATTTTGTTTCCAGGAATCATATTGGGTGGGTCACAACCATTTGTAACTACAATTCTGGGGGATCCAGTGCCCTCTTCTGGTCTCCATGGGCACTTGAATGCATGGGAACCCCCCACCCCATAAGTAGAAAAGTAAAATAAATTTCTCAAATGTTGGGGTATTCATAATGGGAATCAGAAGAAATCTCCCAGGTCCTGTAGCCTCCTATACTCAAAAGAATTCTATTTAAGTTTCCTAGCTCTGTTTTGAGGGCACAGTATACATGCAGACATCCCAAGTATTTCCCCGCTAAGTCACAGGGGAACAGGGAAGCATTTTAAGACTCGCATCGCTCACGGATTTCTCTTTCTATTGCCCTCATGGTACAGTGGTTCTCAGCACATACTAATCTGTCTTTAGTCAGGGTCCCAGCTTTGTGTTTCTGCAGATGGGCTCAATCTTCTGAAAGGAGCTCAGTGATTCATGGCAGCTCCCCATCGCAGGCCTGTGTTCTGTGCTTTTGAAGTTAAACTGAAAATAAATGCTAATGAAACTTTAGTTTGACAAGTGAAGCCACAAGCAAACACAGATGTAGCTGTCAGTCACCGAGGATGGCTATGCTGCATCTTAAATGTGTTCAGAGAGTGATGAAGTAAACAAGATGTAATTGTCTTCCTTCCTCAGCAGCATTATTAACTTGGCTCACCCACCCCCTCTGATCACATAAGATAAGATGATATATGCATGTATATGGAGAGAGAGGGGGAGGAGAGAGACAGAGACAGAGACAGAGACAGGAGAGAGGAGAGAGGAGAGAAGAGAGAGAGTGAGTTTATTCGGGATTTGCAATATCAAGAGTAGGTGGGACTGGAAACACAAACCTACCTACTTTCTTACTTTCCCTTTAAACTCTGCTTTAATCATCCCCTGTTAACTAGTAATTTTAATCAGATTCTTGGAAGTGACAATCTCAACAGTGATTGTTTAAAACTCATAAATTACATAAACATAATTTTTGAGACTGTCTATTTTTGGTTGAAGAAAAGACAGCTGATTTAATGAGGAATCACACGCATGTTATACAGTGCGTGCTCTGCAATGACCAGCATGATTAAATGCACAGTATTGTTTTGCTCAAATAAGAACAATTGTCTCCAAGTCCTCTGTGATGCATAAATATACAGACTGAAGTCTTGAATTGGCTTCAAGGTCTGATTAGGCCAGCAGAGCCTCTTTGCGGAATAATTTTTTTTTTCAAGTCAGGGTCCTATTATGCGGCCTTGGCTGGCCTGGAACTCTCTAGGTAGACCAGGCTAGCATTGAACTTGCTGTCATCCTCTTCTTTCTGCCTCCAGACAGCTGGGATTATAGGTGTATGCCATTGTGCCTACTGCAAATGATTTAAAAATGTATTTATATGTGAGTGCCTGCATATGTTTATGTGCACCACATGCATGCGCGTGCCTGGGGAAGCTTTGGGCTGGAGTCACAGGCAGTTGTAGGCCACCTGATGTGGGTGCTGAGAACTAAACCAGGTCCTGTGGAAGAGCAGGAAGTGCTCTTCAAAGCTGAGCCGGCTCTCCAGCCCCACAAACGGGTTTTTAAAGAAGCTGCCTCCTTTAACACCCGTTCTTGTCTGCGGTTGGAGTAGGATGAGAAGGGGAACAGTAGGAGAGGGAGTGGAAAGTCAGGGTGGGCAGGATCTCCATGGCCCTGGACATCACTGTAGCCACTCCTGCTTTTGCTCTGGGTGAAACTGAGACTGGATCAGGTTTGGAACCAAAGCATCACAAGATCAGATTTATGTTCAAACAGATGCATTGCGACAAAGGTCGGGACAGGCACACGACTTAGTCTTATGTGGAAAAAGCCTCCAAAGAGAGGATGGTTGGACCACACCACCAGTGGTAGCATCCTGCATGGGTTTTCCTCTATAGCCAAATATGTGAATGTGTTAATATTAGTGAATTAGTGATCAGTCTTTATTAAGTTCCCAGCAGTGCAGTGAAAGAAGAAAAAGTAGATTATATATTGGATTTACAGTGTGGGTCAGGGAGAAGACTTGTTTACTTTTTATGGTCTCTGAGAGGTCATTTAGGGGTCATTCACTCTAGATATGAATAAAGCAAAGCCACTACATCAAATTGTACTATAGTGATCTGCTTCATGGGCTGAGCATGTGAAAAGTCCACAAGGCAGCTTCAGGGTTTTTCTGTTTGAAGAAGTGAGTCCAGGGTGGCAAGGTGAGCTGCAGGAATGAGAAAAAGAAGCAGAAGGTGATGTTGGGAAGGTACACTGAGTCAAACAAGTGGGGCATTGTTGCCGGAGGCTTTTCTTTGTCCTGCATGGTCCCACAGCCGCTTATAAAACAATTACTCAGAGGCTTATATTAATTATAAATGTTTGGCTGATGGCTCAGGCTTATTATTAACTAGCAGTTANAACTTAAATTAACCCATTTCTATTAATCTATATATTGCCACACGGTCATGGCATTGCCGGTCTACTGGCATCTTGCTTCTTAGGCAACTGGATGGCATATGCCCTGACTCTACCCTTCTTCTCCCTGTGTTTCTGTTTGGATTTCCTNCCTGGCTCTTATCCTGCCTTGCCATAGGCCAAAGCAGCTTTATTTATTAACCAATAGGAGCAACACATATTCACAACGTACAGAAAGACATCCCACAGGAGGGCATTGTAGACTAAGGAGGGGGTTAGCTCCTTGATGCTATGATAGAGACACAGGTACTTTGAAGGGATATGGGAAGCATTCTGTGTTTGGTACTAGACTAATACCATGGACACTGCCTGGATTTGGAAGGAGTCATATCCCAACCCATGAGCGGAAGATGAAACTATTGATCACTCATGGCTGACTGGTCTGCTTTAGCATGATCCATTCTGACCTTAAGTTCCCTTTCTCCATTGCAAGCTTTCTTGCAGGGAGCTCAGAGGGTGCACTGGGCCCTGCACCCCCACTGTCTGTATACTAGGAAAGCTCTCCTGAGACCTCCATTCTAGGGGTAAATATCCACTATCCTTCCTCTCAGTATTTTCCATTGTGTCTCCTTCCACAGTCCCCATTACCTTAAAACAGAGAGTTTAGAAATTGTTATCCCAGGGAAGATTTCCCTCCAATGTAATTGTTTGACACAGTTGCTTTCTTGGTCTGTATGTCTCTATTTAACATGGGTCTCCTTTAGGTTACAGTGTGTCTCACTGGAGTGAGCGTGTGTCCCTGACACTGGAGTGAGCATGTGTCTCTGACACTGGAGTGAGCTTGTGTCTCTGATAAACCAGATTCATAGCCCCAATCAATTCTTGTTTACATGAAGCCTAAACAATGGGAGGAACAGTAGTGACATAAAACTTGGTATGTTCCTCCCTGTTCACTATTTGGGTGACTCTTTCTATGAATCTTTCAAATTATGATTGCTTCTCCTAAAAGTTGGAATGTAGGGAGAGCAAAGCTGTCCATAACCCTACCACATGGAGAGACAGGACAGCTGGCATTTTATAAGGATACCCTTCTCCTCATCTCCCTCTTTCTTTTTCTCTCTTTTGTCACCAGGAAGGCTGTTTTAGAAAGCCAGGGTCCTATTGTCCTTAACTATTTAGTAATACACTTGTATTAGCTTTCTCACTCTGCAGTGAAATAGCAGACAAAAGACACCTAAGGTGGGCAGGGTTTCTTTCT
>LZPO01108066.1:141082-156011 GCA_001675575.1 Neotoma lepida | reverse complement strand
GTGGAAATTGATTCATGCAATTACAAAAGCCAAGAAATGACATTTTGCAACAGTGTTTAAACCTGGAGATTTTAGGTAGGAGGCTGAGACAAATTTGTGTTTCAGTTCAGCTATAAGGGAGTGAAAACGGGACCACTCATAGTAGAAAATGGGTGCTAGTCTTACTCAGTCTTAAAGCCTAAATAGGCAAGAAGCATGAGGTCAGATAACCATCTATTGAAGGACAAGAGATGATAAATATTCCAGTTCATAAAAAGAGAAAAGGTGTGATTCTATTCTATTCTCTGTCCATGGACACACAATCCTATGTCAGTAAAAGGACAGAGCACCGGCATGAAAAAGGCCCATCAGATTCTAATGGAACTGGAACTTTCTATTGAACAGTATTTTCAGTGGTTTTCATATGTTTAATACATGCTTAGATACACAAATACTTGCCAATGTATTAGTCTCCCATGGTGCTCAGTACTGTAACAGTTTATAGTCTAGGAGAAAGGGGCTTACCATAGAGCCTAAGTGTGCCTGAGTACATGCTGTGATAGTCACATAAGAATTAAATCTTCTAAAGATGTTTTTCTCAGAACACACCTATAACTAAGGACACATGACTGTATGTGGTTCCTCAGTAGCTGAAGTGTACCTATGTACAGCAGTGAGAGCTGGCCTTTAATTGGTCAAATTACAGATTTATAACGTATGTAAGAAGTTTTATTGGGTATCCCTTTGTCTGTCCTGNTTTAAAATCCCAGCACTGCCCCTTCCACACCAAGTGCTCCGATAATACATTCATGTATATACCCAGAAATAATGATTTGTGAAGTATATGGAAATCTTATAACCTAATGAAAATGGTACAAAAACTTAACAATTATTCTTTACTACATCGGTGCTTTTAACTTCTGACGGCTCATTCCCTTGAAACACTAATTCCTAGTTATTCTTTTCATTATTCNCTGGAACACACATGATCACTTATTACTTTCAAAAACAAAGGTCTTGTTTTCTATTTTATGTGAAAAGGGGATTGAGAAGGAATGTCTAGTGGAATGAGAGATGAAAAAAAAAGGCAAGTGGTTGTTATAATCATGTGAAAAACAATAGAATAAAAGTGAAAAAGCAGCANCCATCGTAACAACGCTGCTGCCAAGTCAGGCAAAGGATCACATCNTGCACAACAATAATACCTGCAAGGAAGTCACTGATGATTCCTAACAGCAATTTTGATGGAGAGCAAGAGCAATTTTGGTTAGATAAGGGAAAGAATGGGAGAAGTGGAGTTACNTAGTTGGCTGCTGAAAGGAATGGGAAAGTGATGTGGGGCTGACAAGGGACATGCACATACTGGTTTTTCACAATATCACAGATTCCATCTATGGTAACCTGCAAAAGAATAGCATATTGGACGCATCATAGAAAACAAACAGAGGGGCAGTTGGGGCTGAGCAGATGGCTCAGTTGGTAAAGCACATGCCTTAAAAGAATAAGAGCCCAGGTTTGATCCCTGGAACTTACATAGAAAAACTGACATGCCAACATACACTTACAGTTCCAGTGCTAGGGAGGCAGGAAAGGCAAAGAGTGCCCCCTGGGGCTCACTGGCCAGGTAGCCTAACATAGTTGGTGAGTCCCTAGCTATAAGAAGCCCTGAAAGATAAAAGTGGTCAGTACCCACGACACTGAAGGTTGTCCTCTGGTCTCCACACACATACACATCAATGTGGACATCTGCACACAGGCATGCACCTGCACGCACAAGCGTATGCCTGTGTGTGCATGCACACACACNCACACACACACACACACACACACACACACACACACACGGCAATGGTGTTCTATCTGTGTAAACTCTCTTCTGATGTCATTAATTACTCAATGAAATAGAAATTTATTAAAAGTGATGATAAGGAAGGAAACACTAAGGTATGAAANCAGATTATATTAAATAGTCACCTGCAAACAGCTCTGGGAATACAGTATAATTCTGTGCAATGTACATGAGCTTCTTGATAACTAACTGAGTCGAGGCCAGTCAGAACAATTGTGTGTCTTTATATATGATAATAATATATTATTATAAGTATGTAATATTTCCTTATATAATAATATTAATATACAGGCATAAAATGAGGTATAGAATTGAATTTAACCAATGTCCAAGACTTCTTAAAGTAGTAAAAGAAAGAAAGATGGAGGGATAAAAACTATATACAAAAGAGTGATAATAGTGATTGACCATTAAATGTATTCTGAGTAAAAATAACAACAAAGATATCAGCAGTTGTGGGACAATTAACTGAAAATGACAACTGTGGGTTAAATGGACATGTTCATACTGAAAAATATACAAAATGAAATTAGTTGTCATTTTAGGGTATGGTAAGAATAGGATTCATTNAAATTGTGCTTAAAAGTTGTCATCACTAACAAATTCCAGTTCTGTTCTTGGGAGTAGATGCCTGAGATGGNGAAAGGCACATATAATAAATCTGAGTAATTTTATATGGTCTTTCTCCTTAATATTATCTAATAAAGCTCCTACCTTCAAGATTAAAGTTACAGATTTATAGCTCATATAAGAGGCTTTTATGATGTAACCATGTGTCTGTCCTCTTTTAAAGTTCCAACACTCCATCTTCCATATCGTATAGTAAAAAAACTCTGAACTATTTTAGTTACTCAAATACTACTTTTATTTCCACTCTAGCATGTCCTTATACACATACACTTTTACTTCTACTTGGAATGGTTGCTTAATTTTTTTTTCTGTCCAATAAATTCCGTTAAGCACAGGCATCTGTGAATATTGCTCTGATTATTTTGGATGTATGTGTATGGATGGATGATAGATAAAATATAGGTAGATAGGTAAGTGGTAGGTAGATAGGTAGGTAGGTAAGTAGGTAGATAGATAGATAGATAGATAGATAGATAGATAGATAGATAGATAGATAGACAGACAGACAGACAGGTAGGTAGATAGGCAGGTAGGTAGGTAGGTAGGTAGGTAGGTAGGTAGATAGATAGATAGATAGATAGATAGATAGATAGATAGATAGATAGATAGACAGACAGACAGACAGATAGACAGATAGATAGATAAATAGATGATAGGAAGAAGATAATAGAAGATAGACAGATAGATTGATAGATGGACAATAGATAGATGAATAGATGACAAAAAATATAGATTATAGATAGATGATAGATGGATAGATAGATAATAGATGAATTGAGATAGATAGATAGATAGATAGATAGATAGATAGATAGATAGATAGATAGATAGATAGATGATAGATCATTTGTGTTTTTTGATTGACTTTGTCTGTGGTAAAGGGTACTTTTGTATCTAGGGATATGCTGTCTGTTGATGCTAGGATCTGGGTTCCCACAGACATTGGGAGACAAGGATGCATTCTTATTTGATAATTCCCATCTCAAGTAGTGCCTAAGTCATTGAGAAAAAGAGTCCTCTGTTACAAAGCTAGTCTAGGGCTTATTTAGCTTTGAAGAAGATTCACATAAATTTCAGAGCAAAAAAAGAAGGAACAAGTTTCTAAAGTAAACACACTGAGAAAAGGTTAGTAGGAAAGTCTCTTATTTTGACAGTGAGAATTGCACCTTATGTTCATATTCATCATTAAAACTGGAGCCTAATAACTTGAAGGAAGGAGGCAACTGTTTAAGAGCATATATAGCCGGGCGGTGGTGGCACACGCCTTTAATCCCAGCACTCGGGAGGCAGAGGCAGGCGGATCTCTGTGAGTTCGAGGNATATATAATCTTTTGTATATTATGTGTTTACCAGTTCTACATAATGCTTATCATATAAATATATACATATAAAAAGGTATGCATTTTTGAGAAGATTAAAACACTAGTGTTAATTCAGTTCAGACATATGGAAGCTTAAAACAGATTTGGCTTAATTGGTTCCAGCACAATATGTAATAGTATAAAACTAGCCCGTTAAATTGGCAATATTAAGTCTGGCTAAACACATAGTAGCAATTCTGAGATAAATTAATACTTGTTAATTCAACAGGGCACTGTAATGAGGTATAAGGATGACGGTGGGTGGGCTTTGGGCTTGTTGCTGCAACAGCACCGTTGCATTTGTCATCACTAGCATTTGGAAACTCAGCATCTCTTTAAAAAATACAGTAAGTCTAATTGCCAGGCTCATCGGGGTCTTACCTGCTTGATTAAANCTTATTGAAAGGTCTTGTGGGGGATTTCCAAGCTGCTCAGTTGTTAATAAGCTTGTATTAAGTTATTCCCCTTGCAGTACAAGCAATTCAAAGACATAAGGGACCTAGTCAGGGGATAGTATTAAAAAGTGTCTGGTGAGCTGCTTAATTAAAAGACAGAGTCTACAATACAGCCAAGATAGGATGAAATTTTTAGAAGAATGCCACCCATATGTCATTTCAAACTCCAGTCATCTGTAGTGGAAATGTGAACATTTATTGCTTCATTTTATTAAGAATTGTTTTCAAAGAAATACAAAATACCCTGCAAAATAAAGTTGTTTGTCAGTGTTACCAAAGTCTTAAGCCCACGAATGTGAAACAAATGAGGAGAGAAATTCCTTTTATTGTAGCTTTTGCCTTGATGGCAAAATAAAAAAATAGCAATAAAACACTGGGAAGCACCCAACAGGATTTATTAGGCCAAGTTAAACATATTTAAGCATGTTCTTGCTATTTCTCCTGTGGAACATTGCAATATACCCTAGTCCTTGTGGTCATCTTTAAAAGGTCAGGTTTAATCAAACTTCCTCTACGAAAATTGCTGGACTTACTGCAGCACATGGAATCTGTTCTCTGAAGCCATCCTCAGTGATTAGTCAGAACCTCACAGTTTAGGAATTGTTGCCTACAGTCGCATATTGTTCTGTAATTGTCTTCATTTCCAAAGTAGAATTAAATTCCTCAAAGCCTTCTCTTAATCTTCCGTTCACAGGTAAATTATTTCAAATTGATCTGGTCCTTTGAACATCATTAAGATACTCTTATTAAACCACACAAATCCCCCACATTCCTTTCATGTCGGACTTTAATGTTGCTCTGAGGCACACAGCTCTTTTGTAGACTGATTATAATTTCACGCTCGTTTCTAAGACAGGCACAGACACAAGAGTCAAGTTTAGCTTCTGAATTCAGCCCCATTTTTACTTGCATTGATATTCAGCCCTGTATTTACACTAGTTTTACTGTACAGTTGGATAATTTTTTTGGTTTGGCTAGTGGCTTTCCTATTGCAGTTGTGTATTTGTAAGGAATATCAGTTCCTAGTGAGCATCTCTTCCTGTACGGACATCCTTCTAGTATCTCAGGATCATTTATAAGCATTCTGTCCATTGACCTTCACTTCCTCCAGAATGTCAAAAGGAAGAGTTCGGATCAGTTAGCCAGTGAGAAGCAAGAGATCAGGATCAGATAAAATGCACTGAAGGGTGAAGATACGGAAGGAGATACAAGGGAAATGTTAGCAGTGATGTTTGGAACTTGCTAGGATGAAGGAAGACTGCTATTGAACTCAAAAAGCACAAGAAAATATTAGCAGTGGCTGTCAAAATAATGGTGTAAATACGGGCAGACTGCACACTACTTTCAGCTATGAGTAGTTTCTGCCAAGGAAGCATATCCAGNCTCTCCTCCTAGTCAAGAATCTGACTGCAATCTGCTGACCAAGCTCTGCTCCTAAATCCAGCATTTCTCTTCACCCCTAGCTTCAGTCTGCACCACAGGTTTGCTGCCCTCACTCTCTGAGAAGAGTCAAGGGGAATCATCTTCTGCTAGAGATTGATGCCTCAAAATCAGAAGCAGAGGCTGCAGAGATGGCTCGGTGGTTGAGTTTGTATTGCTCTTACAAAGGTCACAGGTTTGGGTACTCACAAGTGCATGTAACTCCAGATCCAGGGAATACACCACCATCTTCTTGCCTCTCTGGGCATTGGCACTCAGATGCACATGCCCATACACAGACACACACATGCATGCAACACACACATACATACATACACAAACACACAATTTTAAAAGGAAATAAGTACCTTTTTAAAAAATAGAATTAGGTTATTTTTCACTCATGATCAGGGATCAAATTTTGATACCAGGATCACTATCTCCCTAAATATGCTACTTGTTATTCAAAAGGCTACAGTCAGACACTGAAGCGGAGACCTGTAATTGTTATTTTATTTTTTATTTAAAATAAATTATTATATTTTTATTATTTAAAATGATTTTTAAATTTAAATACATTTTGATCATATTCTTCCTTTACTGCAATTCCTTCCAGATCCTCTCCCTCTCCCTACTCACTCAACTTTAAGTTCTTTCTCACAAAACAAACAAAAAAGAGTGGAATCCACTTTATGTGGGTTAACTACTCCTGAACATGAAGCCTGTCCTGGAGGGGTTGACATACTCAGTGACACTGTATTGGGAAAAGATGATTTTCCTTCTTCCAGCAGGTGTAAGTGACAGTTCAGGTATTAACCTTTACTTAAGTGGCTATTTTTTTTATTCAATTCATTCCTTCATTCCTTCCTTCTTTCATTCATTCATCCATTCATTTCTTTAAAAAATACAACACAATAAAATATAATAAGATAAAACAAAAACTATCACATGATNTTGAACAAGACAAACTAACCTAAGGAAAAGAGCCCAAGAGAAGACACAAGAATCAGAGACCCTTAGCCCGGTGGTGGTGGCACACGCCTTTAATCCCAGGACTTGGGAGGCAGAGGCAGGCGGATCTCTGTGAGTTCGAGGCCAGCCCGGGCTACCAAGTGAGTTCCAGGAAAGGCTTAAAGCTACACAGAGAAACCCTGTCTCGAAAAACCAAAAAAAAAAAAAAAAAAAAAGAATCAGAGACCCACTCATCCATATACTCAAGAATCCCATAAAAACACTAAACTGGAAACCATACTATTATTTTATATTTTAGTAATATTTCCAGTGTCATTCTCCATGAAGATCTTTCTACATATATATTTTACTTTTTTAATTTATTCTTTGGTAATTCCATATATGAATGTGATGCATTTAGAACGCGATCATTCCCTGTTCCTACCTCCAAATCCTCCAGGACCCCCTCAGAAGCTAAAGATAATTGAGCTACATTTTAAAACTACTGGAGAAACAAATGCTTATCAAGTTGTCAGCAATTTGTGTAAATTTAGCAAATTTATCTATTGTAATTATTCTTGTCTCTCTGTTTCTATTTGTTTTGCTTCATCCTTCCATTTGGTTGCTGTTCTTTGTTTCTGTTTTATACAACACATGCCTTGTGAGTTCGTTATAACATATTATCACATATCCAATGTTGGCTTATTAAATAAGATAATCATATTTTGAATGAAAGGATAATAAAGCCTGGGACAAAATTCTACTTACCAANTATAACTAGAATTCTGTTCTGGAAATGTCATACATTCCCACAAACAACTGCTTAGCCTTGCACAGCAGTTTGACCTACAGACAAGCCATTCTAACTACACAGTGGAAAGAGAAGCCAACAGACTTGGTAGAGCGGTGGTCCAAAGGATTTCCCAAGCAAATTGAGAGAATGAGGTAAAATGTCCTGGAGAAGCCTCAGAACGTTCATAATAAATAGGCATAGTTAAGATATTTCCAAAACAAAAAGAGTCAAAGTTCTGNGGCAAGATGCTGCTGAAAGAAGAAGCTTGGAGTCTTGATTACTACGCTGCAAACTCTGGCTCCTTTACCCTGAGTTGTTTTCAGTCTCCTTTTCCATTCCTGTACTAACCTATTGAAATCACCTAAGTCCTAGACATACGAGGACATAATTCCTCAGACAACAGCGTACTCAAGAACCCACTGCACAACAGTTTTGAAATGGACTTTAACCTGCATAGAAGTTAGCTTGTCCTATCCATGATCTGTTGGCTTCATCAGCTCTAAATCCCCTGTGCTGAACATAATACCTCTTTCCTCTCAGAAATTATTATATAACATACAAAAAGGCTATACTTGTTCAAAAGAACCCCCAATATTTCCCTCTGACTCAATCCCTAGACTGCTGTCTCCCTGAGGTCAACTCCCTGTGTCAGTAGATCTGAAGGCCACCCAGAGCCTTCTGCTCCAGACCTCCTTTGTCTATAGTCTCCCAATAAACCTTTTTCTTTGTAAAAAATTGACGTCATGGTATTTGTTGCCCTTGAACAAGGAACAATTACCCAGTATCATGACTCCAAAAACAGAAGATTAAATAGAAAATGACTCTTTTACTAATACATTATATTATGGGTAAATAAAGGTCTAATTGTTTATAAGAGAGATAGATAAATAAATAGTAGAAACCTTACAAATGTCAACTCAAGAAGCATATTTCCTTGGCTACCGATATTATCATGAAACAAACAAAATTATTTAAAAACTGATTAGGTTGTTTTTTTTTTCCATAAAAACTCTTACTCATTGAGTCTTTTGTCCTACAAAGACACCAAGAAGATGCGCTGTGTTTTTCTCCTTGAACAAGACATCTTGCTTGAATTTGATTTGTGTATGAATGAAACATTCAACATGCTAATTTTCTGGTTAATATTCCCCTTTGGCAGGAACCAGCAAAGCATAATTGGCAGTAATGTGATTCAAACTTACTTGAATTTGTAGCTGTTAATTGAACCTTCACTTTTAGTAACTCTGCATTGAAGCATAGAAATAAATTTATTCACATAAGATGGTCTCAAATCTCCTTCTGAGAAGATAACTGGCAGCTTGGGAAACTTTCTGTACCCTCCCTCCCATCTGGAATCAAGGAGATCAACTCTAAATAACCTTTGGTATTGTCTTCTAATCTCAGAGTGTGATGATTATGGAATGGGCTACTCAACTATTTATCTCTTAAGGAAAGGAGAGCACAGTTACAAAGCAAGTAGAAGTCATTAATCCAAGAAGGGGACTTTGAACTAATTTCAGTGAATGATGAACATAGTCAAGAGGTGATTTGAAATTGTAATGATGAAGAAAGCAATTGGACCTATGCAGATTTGAGAAGTTGTACTAGGAAAAATAATGAGAAAAGAGGATACTTAATCACATTCACAAAAGAATTATAGGAATACATAATTAAAGCAATGATAATGAGTAATAAAACTCTGGGTGAGATATCTTTCCAATATCACCAGAATTAGACAGAATTAGTAGCAAAAAGATGCTGTCTTCTCTGTGTCCTGTACAATTTATGGGAGACTGGCTTGGATTAGGCCACTACACCAGGGCCAACAAACCAAACCAAAATGAAAGTCTATCTTACTGAAGTTTCACATCATCAAGCGCAAACCAAGTTGCATATCCGGCCTCAAAAGAAACCAGGAGATGAAACTAGGCAAATCCCTAAATGGGCCAGGATTAGCCTGTGTGACAAGGATATTTCACTGCTTTTAACTATTAAGACAAAACCAGCTCTGAAATAGCCACTTTTCTTTCCATATATTTCTGTTTTGTTTTGTTTTTGTCTATAAAGTCAAATTTCTTTATTATGTTCATTGGGCCACATGTTATATAATCATTTTTAAATAAAACAATCAATGTAATATTTAAGCCAAATTTATTGTACTTTTGTCTCATGGTATGTCTTATTAGCGATAGAAATTTTGTATAGAAATCTGGGAAGATAATTATCAAAGTGAGAAAATACGCAGACTAAATAAATATAAGTGAGCACTGGGTAGGTAAAAGGGAACTCAAGAAATTTTAAGGTGCACATTGTGCAAAAAACAAAAGACTGTAATGAATTCTAATATGGTGTGAGAAAAGAGAATTAACTGTGATTTTATACATGACATTGGGAGAAAGTTCGAAGAAAAGCAAGTGTTCTTGGGAAATGGAAATGTTAACATGGAGAAACAAAAGAAAAGGGCTCATTTTAGCCCTCAAAGGAGAGGAAACTTGGGAACAGAAGCTTTCTTACTTAAAATCATGGCGAGGAATGAAAACAATCCAGGACAGAATCTGGGCAAAAGGAGAAGTTCTCTAAAAATGAACCTCAAAATCCTACCACACAAAATGAAACTAAGAGAGGATTAGAAATGGAGTTTATTGGGAATGGGGAAATGTAGCTCAGTGACTGAACGTTTAGCATGTGCAAGGCCTTTGTTCAATCTCCAGTACCATGGAGAGACAGAGACAGAGAAACAGAAGACACAAAGAGACAGAGACAGGGAGGAAGAAAGGGAAGAAACTTAGAAGCATCCAGAGACAAAGGCTCTCCTACGGTTCTTTTTATTGCTGTAATAAAACCCTGAATGACAGACAGCAGGACTGATGCACATTTGAACTCACAGAGGCAGCAAGCATAAGATCTGAATGGGTTCAAGCCAGAGGCTCAGCACTGGGAGGGAGAAGGGGACACAGGTTCTCACCCCTCACCAAGAAGCTATCTGCAACTGGTATTGTTGGCAAAGGAAAAATCATCAGTTTGCTCCAATGGAGTCTCACTAGGCACATCAACCACACTTCAGGGCAGGCTTCATGCCCAGGAGTAGTTAGCCAACACGAAGCAAACCCAGTGGTGTTTTTTGGACTTTTTTTTTTGTTGTTTTACTGTGTATATATACATATCAATGTAATTTAAGTGAGAATTAATACTCATAGTGAACACCAGATGCCCTACACTCTGAAATCACCTGTAACACAAGGTAGGTATTCCTATGGCTACATTTTGCAAATGATCCAAGAGAAATATAAGAAGCAAACATGATCACATGAATTGTGAAAAAGCTGTGATTCCGAACCCAGAATCATAGGCTCCAGGGAGCTTGCCCTTCGTCTTTGCCACTATCAATGTCTGCACCTGAACAAAGATGGTTGCCAGCAAGGCTACGTACTGTCCTGCAAAGAAAATTAACAAATACCTTTAAATAGATAAGAAATCAGGTAATCTAGCACACCAGATTTTAAATTGTACTTTTTTTTTTCCTCTTCCCAAAAGGAATTGTGTGATCANAGGCCTCACATAAATCTCAACACTGATAGCAAAGTAATTTCAACCAGTCACTTAGCAGGTGAGGGACCACTTAGTCAAGCTACATGCTCACAAGTAATCTAGACTTGATGAAAACTACCCCAGAGCACGAGAAACTACTGATTAACTCTCAGTGCCATTATCTATTATATTTAAAGACTCACTGAGGAGTAGTGAGATTCCAGATGTCTAAGCAAATACAAACATATCAGCCACAATACTTTCAAAAATAAATAAATAANATTATCCTTAGGAATTGTCAACTCATAAACTCGGGGAAGGCACTGAAAAGTCTCTGAAGCAGTAAATGAAGGAATCAGTACCCAAGGCTGACACAAATGNAAAGTGATGAGAAGGAGCTAAAATAGATTGATCAAAAGGGATGGTAAGTCTCAAGGGTGCTACTTCCTGCTTCTTAACGTGCACTAAATGTACTGGAGAGAGTTGTGNGACATAAATAGTGCAAATACAGGTGAAATGGTTAGCCTCCCTAGACAAAGTCTTTTTGTTGATCATGCTGAGCATACNAGGCTACCTGTCCCACAAATGTCTAAGGATACGCCCATCTCCATCTNGCCTCNAAACATTGAAGCCCTGGAATTACAGGGATTATAACCATGCACAGTCATGCCCAGTTTATGTGGGTCCTGAGGCTTCAAACTTGAGCTCTTGTGCACTTTTTTTATTGCTGAGACAGAAGACCATGACAATGACAACTTATGAAAGAAAGCATGCAATTGAGGGTTCATAGTTCCAGAGGGTTAGAGTCTCCAAGACCATCATAGCAGGAAGCATGGCAGAAGGCAGGCAGATATGGTGCTGGAGCAACAGCTGAGAACTTACACTGATCCACAGCATGCATGAAGAAGAGAGAAAGACAGAGAGAGGGAGAGGGAGAGGGAGAGAGAGAGAGAGAGAGAGAGAGAGAGAGAGGGAGAGAGAGAGAGAGAGAGAGAGAGAGCTCAAACACTAATTGGGAATTGCCATGGGGTTTTGAATCCTCAAAGCCCACTCTCAATGACACAAGTCCTCCAACAAGGCCACACTTCCTAACCCTTTCCAAACAGTTCCACCAACTGGGAACTAAACATTCAAATAAATGAGTCTGTGGGGGTCATTCTCATTCAAACTGCCANAAGTCTTGGCCTCAGTGAGCCATCCCCCCAGCCCAGGGACCTAATCTATTAACCTTCTAATTAATTTCTTGCTGATGATACTACACTTCCAAATCTTCTGCTCATGGCAGCTTACCACTTCAAATCCTGAGGCTTATATTTTCCAATATTTTACTATAGGCAATGCTAAAAGTGAGTGGAGTGTGGGAGTTCTGAGGGGTCATGCATATGCAGTGACATATGTATATATATATGTCAAGGATAGTGTAAAGGCACAGGCTTTCTCTTCTGCCATGTTGATCCTGAAAATCAGACTCAGACCTTAAGGCCTGGCAACAAATCTCAGAGGTGGGTTCATGCACATGGAAATGTGAACATGATGAAGAGATCATTTAATTTTGGAGTATGTTCAGAGTTTTACCAATCTCCCATCTCTATCAAAAATCCTGTTTTGTTGGATATTGTCTTAATTTTAGGGTAATATTTTGTCACATTTTGCCTATAGAATTATTATCAAGATATCTACAGATGTTATTCAATCTCCATAAAAATAAAAAATTTGACATTATAGTATGCTCCTTTTCTAATTATTAAACAGTGTAGTCATTTGAGTCTTCAGTTGTAGCTTTTCTGAAAATAAAATCTTACCATTGAATGCCTGTGATATCTTCATGTGATTCAGGAAGTAGGGAGAATTCTTTATCTGTGGTCAGGTATTACACTTGCATCAAATCTTTGAGGTAACAGAAAATAAAACAGAACATTCAGTAAGAATGACAATTGCTATTTTTTTTTCATCTAGGATCCACATTATGCCAGAGACTTCAGATACAAGAGAATTATAGTCAAGTATTTTACTACCTTACAACCTTCGATGATAATTGCATTTGGATAAAAGTTAAGACAGTTCTCCCTGCTTGGAGATGCCATCTAGGAATATTTGGAGCAGATACATATGTCATACCTTAACTACTTCTCTAATATTAACTTATAGAATCCTTTACTTATTCCTCTTCATGCAAAACTGTTCTGTGTGTTACAGCAACAAACAGGCATTGGCTTTTGGAGCCGTTAGTCTGGCCCAGAGAAGCCAATAACCAATTTTCAGAAGTTTTATAAGCTGCTTGTNAACCCAATCTGAGCATAAAATTGGTCATAGTGGGAGTATTTACATCACAGATATAAGCTCCTNTGATGAATTGTTAATAGATTGGATCTTAATTTTCTCCCCAAAGCTCATGCATTGAATCCTTGCTCTCCAATGCAACAGTGGGGCNGTTAGGAGGCAATTGAAGACTCTGATTTCATTAGTGATTAATCCATTTATGGATTGTTTTAGTTTGGGTTTTGACTGCTGTGATGAAACACCATGACCAAAAGCAACTTGGTGAGCAAAGGGTTTATTTGGCTTATACTTCTACATCATAGTCCATCATTGTAGGAAGTCAGCAGGAACACAAACAGAGCAGAAACACGGAGGCAGGAAATGTTTCAGGGGCCATGGAGGGATACTGCTTACTGGCTTGCTTCTCATGGCTTGCTCAGCCTGCTTTCTTATANAACCCAGGACTACCAGCCCAGGGATGACACCATCCACAGTGGTCTGGGCTCTCCCTGATCAATCACTGATTAAGGCAATGCCCTACAGCTGAATATTATTAAGGCATTTTCTCAAATGAGGTTCCTTCCTTTCAGGTAACTCTAGCTTGTGTCAAGTTGGCATAAAAATATCAAGCACGTGGATTCATAGTTTTATGGTGATATTAGGATGCCATGGAACCTTTATAAGGTAAGACCTTGACCCTTATTTTCTGTCTCTATGCTTCCTGAGGTAAGTAGTTTTGCTCTTCCATATACTCTCTTCTACCTTGATTTCTTGTTTCAAANTAGGCCCCCAAACATCACCAACAACTGTCCATGGACTGACACTTCTGAAACATCCATGGTCCAAAATGAATCTTTCCTCCTTTCCTTTGATGACATCAATATTCTGTCANGCTACCAAAATATAGTTGATANATAAATCATAGCTTTTTGTCCTCCCAAAAGATTTACCAGCACAACATTGCTCTAGAAATGTTATAGAGTCTCTCCAAGATTTGGAGGACATAAGTCAAATCCTTATCCTGTAATCACTACCTGAATGAATTTGGTCAGTCACTCTGACTTTGAGTTTATTGATGGGGATGGAGTTACTTACTTTGATAGAGAGTTAACTAAATTTGGGGGGAAAGTCACTGAATCATTTTAAAATGACACTCCAGGTATCATTTTGGCCTTGTGGATTGCACCCTTGTGTTTTAATATGATAAATACCTTGCTGAAATTTCCATGACCTTTATTACCAAGAAGATTTCAGATTAGAGAATGCTAATTCCTTCAAAGGACTGCTTAGAATGTCAGACTTCTCCAGCAATTCTAAAATAATACAGTCTAAAGACAAATTATTTAAAAAGGAATCATTTTGATTTAGCAACCAATTTAAACCTCCAGAGGTAAATGCTTTTGACTTTTTGTGGTTGTTGTTATTGTTTTTGCTTGTTTTGTTTTTTGTCACAAAAGAACCAAACAGGAATATTNGCTCTTTCTATTTTCTTTAGTAGAATGATACATTTATGTGTATCAAGTCTATGATATGATTATGGGTTACATTTTTAG
This sequence comes from Neotoma lepida, assembly GCA_001675575.1. Taxonomy (NCBI): domain Eukaryota; kingdom Metazoa; phylum Chordata; class Mammalia; order Rodentia; family Cricetidae; genus Neotoma; species Neotoma lepida. Next base: position 141,234 of record LZPO01108066.1, on the reverse strand, counting down.
AACTTAAAAGTTGGTAGCACATGGTGGTANTAGAATTTTTNAAGTAAAGGTTTGTGAAAAGTGTATAGTTTCACACTGTAGCTCAATGGTAGCAGCAAAATATATGTGACTAAATAATATAATACTGAAGGCAGTGTCATGAAAGAAACAAA
>LZPO01108066.1:123102-136436 GCA_001675575.1 Neotoma lepida | reverse complement strand
CCTTTAACCTCCCTGAGATCTGATGTATATGACATTTAAAATGTTTATGTTTTCTGCCATGAATCATGACAATTCCTAACAGCATCCTTCTAAGTTTCCAAAAGGATGATGGGGCCCCACAATGATGTTTCCACCTGGCTTGTGGTAATGCCATTAAGCTGACGAACACCAGCCAAACATCAATTTTGAACTACAAACTTCTCAGAACAATTTCACGATGGTTANTGAAGGTGGTCCAAACTCACAGACTACTCTAGCCAGGACTTCAGATCATCCCTGCACTTTCCCATTACACACAGACTGGACAACAAATGTTACAGCTAGTTTGCCCAGAACTTAACCATTATCTCAATGTTCTCAGGGTTCCCTAAAGACACTGTTTTCCCAAAACAGTAAGAAGTAATTTTAAGAATCTGACATCCTCATTTCAAAGAGCAGAAGTGAGTGGTTTTTGATTGTTCAGTGAGTTATAACAGTTTGTCCTAGTTTAGGCAGTTGGTTACAAATTGTTACTGGTCTAAGTAAANAAGGAAACTATGTAAGGGTGGTTGGAGTCAAAGATATCCTTCTAAAAAATAAAAGGTGTGTTATGGCAAGGGTAGGATAAAAGAGTAGATTATTGAATCTACTTTAAACTGAAAAGTTGTGCTGGAGAGATGGCTCAGTGAGCACTCACTGCCCTTCCAGAGGACCTGGTTCCAATTTCCAGCACCCACATGGCAGCTTACAACTGTCTGTAACTCCAGTTCCAGGGGATCCAACACCCTTACACAGACATACATGCAGGCAAAACACCAATGCACATAATATAAAAAATAAATAAATTATTTAAAAAAAAACTAAAAAGCAACTATTAATCTCCAGTATTTTACATTAGTATGGATTTTTGTATATTGATACAAATTTAAGATTATTTTTCTTAGAACATACTCTATACATGTTTCTACTCTTGTTTAAGACATTTTTATATATTGACATAAATTTGAGGTTACTTTTTGTTTTACTGTATATATGTTTCTACTCTTGTTTTGTACAAATATAGCTCAATTAAAAGTGTAATATATAAGGACTTGGAGAGGGGAGTGGGGGAGGGGATGCTGTGGCCAGAATATAAAATAAATAGATGAATAAAAAATGTAATGTATAATTAAGAAATACAGTTTAATAGTCATCTATAATAAATCAAATTTAGTTATGTTAGGTATATTTTTAAGGTTAAACAGAGATATATTTTTGATAGATAGGTCATCTTCAGAGATTTATAGGATATGGCATTTAAGATGTTTTAATAACCTAAGGTTTTTCATGACAGAAACATCTGCTCTTGGAAGCACTAATTTGCTTCAAAAAGGGATGATGGCANAGAAGAACCTCCATATAGAGTTTGCTTTTNTTGTAGCAAAGCTAGCCACTGGGAAAGAAACTTGCCCTTGCCTCAGCTACTGGCAGTATGCTGTCCAAATTGGACAACTAGAACAAAAGAAGGTGACTGCTGAACTTTGCCACAACAAGGCAGGAGAGTCCTTCAAAATTCTTGCTCCACAGAAAAATCTGTCAGATATTCTAGGCCTGTAGTCTAAAGATGGATGCCCCAACATTGCAGAGAAAACTTGAGTGACTGCCCAGTCTGCTANCTGCTTCTGTCATTTCTATAGTTTTGAAAGTTGTTTGCTCTGAACTTCCTGTTTACTCAGGTAATAGTCTCAGATCTCTGATGGAATTGAAAAAGAAATAGTTATAGTTACAGTAAAGAAATAGTTATAGTTACAGTTTTCCTTGTTACCAAATTCAGAAAAGAAACTCACAAAAGAGATANAAAATGCACAAGTTTGAGAGATTTAAAAGCCTAAATTACTTACCTAAGAAAATGTTTTGGGGTCTAAAATGATAGTTTGGGTAATACAAGTTAGGACATACAGTGAATTANGTATAAAACTTTGGATTCACCAAGATAGGATAGATAATAATGTAGTTTCTCTGATTTTGCCAAATACCAATAGACTGGACATTGTAAATGTAATTTTTACTTGATAATTAATTGTTCTTATTGTATACAGTTTTATTGTGTTAGAGTTAAAACCTTTCTCCTTTATTAGACAAAAAGGGGGAAATGTTGGGAAATATTAGATCACACCGTGAACCCTGAATTTGCATTTGCNTTAATTAAATAAAATTAACCTTGGGTCAGAAGGATGAGTTAGCAACTAGTTGACAGAAAGTAATCATAGTGCATCAGAGGGCCTCTGGAAGAGATAGAGAGAAGCACTGGAAGTAGTAGGAAGCGATTTGGAGTGGCACAGCTTTTGTTTGTTTGTTTGTTTGTTGGGCAGAGCAGAAGGATATGCTCTTTTTGAGAGACCAGAAAGGAGAGAAGGTTAGTTAGGTGCTACTCAACCTCTCTGAGCTAGCAGGTTTTTCACCTCAGCCTTTGAATCTCAAGTCTTATTTATAAATAGAATGATAGAGATTTTATTGAAGCTACCTTTGGCAGCAGTGGCAGAGCCAGTGCCTGTGGAAACAGAATTCCCACCAGGCTACAGCCTGAGTGGCTGGGCCACTGCAGAAGAAGCAGGCCAATAGCTGTAGAGTCCCAATTGCTGGCTGAAATTGCAGTAGATTAAGGCACAGGCACTGTGCTGAAGATTAAACAATAACAAGGAGCCAAGTTTGTTTTTCTACAGACTGTTTTCCCCAATGATTTATAAATTGTGCAAACTTTTGCTATTGCAAATAATAATAGTGCCACCATTATTGAGTCCCCCCAAAAAAGTTTTCAATTTTATTTTATTATATTCATAATTTGATGATTTATTTCTTATAATTTAATTAACCTTATTCCTTTGGTTTTGTGATACTTGTGTAAATCTTTAGGGAGATATCCTGCTTCAAGTCTGTCCATAGGTATTTATGTATGCATATTCCAGTTCTCAACTCTGTCACTGAATATTATGGTCTTAAAATTAATTTAGGAAAAATAGCTTTATTGTTAAGTAGAATACAACATATCTGTATACTTACTAAACTCTCCTATTTTTCCCTTTATTGCAATTACAAAATTTAAATTCTAATGGTAGAATTGTATATTCTTTCCTGGATGAAAGTCTACATTTATTTTTATTGCTATTGTTTATATCACATTCAATATTGTCATTATTGATTTAGATCAATGCTGGATTCTATAACCTGTCTCTTATACACATCTAGATGTGTATAAGAGACAGGCTAATAGTTCTGTTACAATTTTTACGCTATGTCTCTAAACAGAAAGGTTTACTCTTATTTTTCTCAAAAATATTGAAAATTAGGGGCTGTCTAAATGGCTCCGTGGATGTTCTAGTTAGATTTTGTTTTATTTTGTTTGTCAACTTGAACAAATCAGGGTCACCTGAGATGAGGGAATGTCTATCAGAAAACACCTATATCAGATTGGCTGGTAGGCAAGTATGTGGATTATTTTCTTGATTAACAATTGATGTCAGAAGGCTCAACATTCTATGGGAAGTACCACTCCTGGACAGATGGTCCTGGTCATAGAACAAATGGGACTAAGCAAGCCATGGGGAGCAAGCTCNTAGGCAGTATTCCTCCATGGTCTCTTCTCTGGCTCCCTGCCTTGAGTTCCTACTCTGACTTTCCTTCATGATGAACAGCAGCTGTAAGCTGAAGTAAACATTTTGCTCCACAAGTTGCTTTTGGTAATGGTGCTTCTTTATTTGTTGTTTGTTTGTTTGTTTTTGTAACCTTTTTTTTATTAAGAGATTTTTCTATTCATTTTACATACCANCCACAGATTGGTGTTTCTTATAGAAACAAAAAGCAAACTAAGACAGTGGAGAAAAGCNCATGCCTGACAAACCTGAAGACTTCAGTTCAGTCTCCAGAATCCACATGAAGATGGACACAGTGAGCTGAGTTCACAAAATTATCTTCTGACCTCCACATTCAAACAGTAATGTGTGTACCTGTGTGTGTGTATGTACATACACACAAAAATTTTTTGCATGAGCATTGTATTTATTGTATTTATGTCATTTTACCCCTCTATCTACCCCATAACTCTTCAAATGTCCCTCATTCCCACTCAAATTCATGACCTCTTCTTTTATCATTGTTTATATATATGTATATCTAACACACATCTGTGTATATGAATAAAGCCTGCTGACCCATTTGGTATTGCTCACGTGTGTGTGTGTGTGTGTGTGTGTGTGTGTGTGTGTGTGTTTATGAATTGCTGCTTGGGATTGGATGAGCTATCAGGAAACTAATCCCTAGAGAAAACTAATTCTCCCTTTCCATTACTTATAATTCTTCATCTAGGGATGGGGCCTTATGAGAATCACCTAGACGTGTTGACATGTCAAATGGTGTTGTCATTGTGAGGTTGTGTTAAGTGACCATATTTTTGAGATTTCATGGTTACAGCTTTTCTGTAATATACATATATTATGCTTTCTGACAGCAAATGTCCTGGTCCTCTGGACATTTTTCTGCCTCCTCTTCTGAAATGTTCCCTAATTACTAAGGATAGAGTTGTNGTGTTGATGTATCAATTGATATTGGCTATCGTATAGTCAATAGTTCTCTGCATTCTGATCAGTTAGGGATTCCTGTAATGCATTAAAAAAGTTTATTTGATGAAGGGTGAGATCTACGTTTTCCATAAGTATAAGAAAAATACATTAGAATCATGCTGATTTAGGAAAGTAGTAGGTTCTCCGCTCAGGTTCATAATCACATGTAGTTGGCTAGGTTTACTGTACCAGGCATGAATTCCCTCCTATTGACCAGATCTTAAGTCCAATAAGAGAGTTATTGATTACCTCTAAGATACGTGTCCCTACTGATCATTNNNGATATCTTGCAATGCTGATTGTTGTTGTGCCTTATANACTAAGTAGGATTGTTGATTCCTTTTTCTTCCTTGGNATCTTTCATAGTACTTTAGGATGCTATGTGAGCTAGTCCTCAGGGAAGATGCTTCCAGGTCAGTTCCAGCTCCATTCTTCCAAGGCCTGTATCCAAAGCGTGTGGTTTATTCAGAAATAGGGTATTACTCTCAAGTACTGGGGGTCAATAAACAGCCTATATAATTTTGCAAGTCTTTTCAACTCAAGATGTTATACCCTAATTCATATTACATTTTTAAAAATTTAAAAACTCACATTTCCTTGGATTCAAAAGAATTTGCTGTAATCTTTAGATGCAGTTAAGTATAATAATGAAAACTGGACTCTGTTATTTTAATAATCAAAGATAATANGTCTGAAATTAAACTTTAAATATGGTGCTTAATATAATTTGATATAAGTTTTAAATGCATTAAGAGCAATTCCTCTCAATTTTCTNATAGTGTTAAAAATACACATTTTAAGTTGTAATTCAACTTCATAAATTGTTTCAATATTTAAAAGAGATTATGAACTTTAAGAAATTCTTAGGCAGAATCTGTTGAAATATTTATGTGATTCCTCTGTCTACTAATGAACGAATTACACTGGCAAATTTTACAAAGTGAAAATATCCTGAAACATATTTTAACACAACATGTATTTTACTACATTTGGAATCTAATAAGCTTATAAAATGGAATGCTCAAATTGGACTGATTCTATTCTATCATATGTAAGATGATGATATGAGAAAAATAATTAACCACTCTCATTAGTCATAGAAAGCTGGATAATTCAAAACCCATGTGTACTTGCTATATGAATCCTAGCTGACCAAACACATCATTAGAGAAAGAAACTGAGTAAGGCTAAAACCTGAGAATTTTTCAAGAAATCTGTATGTGTGCTCGGAGTGCCAGAGGAGCCTGTGAGAGGCTTTGGTGATAGAGAAGGAGTTGCCAAGCAAAGAGGACAAAATGTACTGGGGACTGATCTGTATAAATTCCTCATTAGCCATGCGGGGACGTGACTGTTCCTCATGAACTCAAGATGAACCACATGAAAATTAAATTTGCCTAGGGTTTTAAGTGATGCCAAGAGCCAAGCAACACCAAGGGCTTTAACTGTCCAACTCCAAGACTTAAGAGAATGGCTGTTCTGTGCTTCCCCAGAAACGCAGCCAATTCTTTCATTAATGGCTTTCAATGGACTCAGGGAATTATTCACAGAAGAGAAGGAAGTGAGTGGGCATTCACTAGTGCCAGAGAAGTAAGGACAAAATGTAAATTGACCCCGGGCATAAGGGGATATGCTCATATTTAGGTAAGAGTATTAACATCCAATTTTCCACCTGTGTGTTTATGTAGATCACTTTGTACACATACACATACATACACACACACACACACACACACACACACAGAGAGAGAGAGAGAGAGAGAGAGAGAGAGAAAGAAAGAAAGAAAGAGAGAGAGATTGAGTTTCAATTGTTATAAAGTACATCATACTGTGGTATTTTGCTCAGAACCATCCTATAGATGCCTCACTTGGTTTACTATTTCCTAAATGTATAACATTTAAATTTTCTGCACATAAGCTCTTAGGTTAAAAATAGAAAGCAACTATTTTCATTTTTTTCATCAGTATCCAATGTTAAATTGTTCTCATTCATTCCTGTATAAAATCATTGAGAAACACTGACTATTTTTTTTTCTTGTTGCTTCTAGAACTTAGCAAGAACTCTCATTTCTTCAGGGATGTACACATTTTTTTTTTCCACCTTAACTTCTAAGTAGCATCTCACCTAACCAAGCCCCTTCTTGCCCTCCCCTTCCCTTTTCAAATCACGGACAACTGATACCAAATGACTTCCTGTCTCATGACTCCTCTTGGATCTTGGTCTAGGTCCTTCAGAGACAAACTAAAAGCCTTCCCCAGAACATCAGTATGCCTCTGCCCTATCTCCTTTACCCATGGNTCACGCCACACAGACTCTTCTGTTAGCGCAGCCTGTCAGGTGTGTGTTTTGGATCGAGTTTTTTCCTATCCAAGATGCTCTAATGTAGCTCCTATCTTGGTGTTTCACTTTAGGTCCACTGGAATATGCAGCTCTACCCCATTATTACTGAGTAACCATAGCCTTCTACTTCAGTCATCTTTCTTACCACTCAGCTACCAATTACAATGGTGTCAGACATTTTTTTTCTTTTACTTAAATATTTTAGGTTGTTTCACAACTGAATCACACATTAACCCTTGTCCTACAGAAAAACTATACAAATATCCATTAAAACCCTTGGGTGTTTTGTTTGAGGTTGTGCTATATGAAACTATTAAATGTGTTTATATGTAATTATCTTCCACACTCTTGAACATTAAAAGTTATCTTTATTCTTTGCATCTATCTTTCTTCTACAAATATATCTATTGCTATGAATTATTACCAGTCTGTGAACTAAAATTGTAGCAAGAAATAAAAATGAAAATTCTATATTTATGTAATGCATATCCAGGTAAAGACTGTTATAAATAAATATGCAAACAAAAAGTTTATATTAGGTAACTTTAAAAAAAATCTGCATATGTTTCCATGGGCCCAATATCCTTTGCCTCTCAATCAATTTTCTTGATGATAAATGCAATCTGCATCCATGGGGTAAGAAAACAAAATATTCTTCTTAGAGCCTGTTTTGTCCACAAGGCATTTATGTGATGATGTTTTCCTAGAAACATGTAGAATTACATTGTACATTGTCCATCTCTAGAACACTCAGAAATAATGGAATGCATGGAAAAGCATGGCTGTTTCAAGGATGAAATTTTACAAAGTTAGCACCTATCTAGTTATCCAAACACAATTGATTCCATTTAAATGAGAGGTAAAGAATTGAATTTAGATTGCTTCTCTTACTTATCCCTTGATGTTTAAAAACAAGTTAGTATTCACTAATAGGTGCACATTGGCCTGAAAATTCTGATAATCCTTTTGTTTCAGCTTCCCAAGTACTGGAATTACTAAGCACCAACATACACAGCTTTGAGTTATTTCATGTGTCCAATCTTTTAATTTCTCTAGGTAAATTTTAAACCCGATTTAAGATATTTACAGGACTAACTTTAGGAGACATTTTCTTACATGCATTTTAAATTAAAAATATTTTCTTGCCCTCAATAAGCTCATATTCATTTGAGTAGAAAAGAAAATAAGGTCANTGTAATAATAGAGTTTTAATGAAGCTATGTTAAAAGGATGGGGTAATCACCATGGGTGTAATGACATAGTCTTAAAGATGGTACCAAATTATTTGATGTTATTTTCATGGATGCATAGTTTATGTCCCCTCCCTTAGTATTTTCGCAAGGTTTGACTGCTTGAGCTATGGGTTAGAGAAGTGATGCTGTAGGACAATTTAAAGCTCTTTTAATGCTTGCCTTGTCTGGCTGTTCAGAACAGAACAGAGCCATAGAGTGAGAATCTCAAGACTCATGAAAACTTGATAAGTGTGCAGGCTGTCAATCACAAATGAGTCATCTGAGNTCAACAATCTAAAGATGCATTCAGACACAGAAGTATGAGTCATCTCAAGCCTATCAAGGTTTCTCTAGATGACATCTAATTTTGCCATTCTTACTCAAACTTTCGCTGAACTTTAAAGTGAATCCTCAGGATAGAGAACCCACCATTTCTGAGATGCACTTTTGGTCTTATTCCCAAGCACAGTGAGGTGTCTGGGATTTCACTCACTGGGTTTTTGATAGCTTACTACATTGTTACAGATAGCAGAATATACAGGCATCATGTATTTCAGAATTTTCTAAGAGTTTTTAGTTCAAACACTCAGTGACTTTAATTCCTCGAGATCCTTCAAATTGTCAACAAGTGAGGGAAAGTTTTCTCTTCCTAAANGCAGCCCCTATGTCATTTGTTCTAGTTGAGAAAGTTGAAGGAGATTTCACAGAAAAAGTAACGCATGTCAATATTATTGAAATTGTACCTGATCCATTTCTTTTTCTTTCCTTTTTTTCCTGCACATTGTGTTGTTCATGACCAATACCCTAAAGTCTTGAAAAGCACCTCAAAAAATATTTTTCATTGACTATTACTTCAATTTTGTCATCTGCTTGCACTTGGTACAAACTTTTTGTCACTCTACAGGTAATTTTGCAAGGCAAGCCACTCAGTATTGTGACAGCAGATGATGGAAAAAGGAAGGCTGCCTTTTTTGTCCCTGTAAAGGATGAGAGGGAAGGTAAGAGGGGGATACATGCAAGGATTCTGTTGCCATTTTATCTTTGTATTGTCACTGTGTTAGCTGTACAATGTGAGAGTCTCATTTAGTCTGTACATCTGCAAAAATCACACGGCGGTTTTTATCTCATTTTGCTAACCTAAGTTTTAAAAAAACATTTAATTGGGCCCAGAGGCTGTGCAATGGTAATACATAGAGTTTGAAATAAAAATAAAACAAATGAATAAATAAGGACATTTTGTGTGCTTTTAGCTTTCAGTACCTTAAAGAGGGCATGGTAATAATATTATTATGACTGATTAGTCACTAGCAGTCTGACTTCAAAAGGAAAAGAAAGGGGTAAGCCACTCATTATTATATACAAAAAGCTTAGTATCAGTTCTAAACAATAAATATTCAGGAAGAATAATATAATGCTATATTTAGACATTATTCATCTGTTGCATANGTAGATTTCATATTAATCAATTTACTAAAACATACTGTNCTTCTCTTCTNGTTGTATTCCTAGTTTATTTTCACTTTGTACCTCTAGGTTTCTCAGTACCCAACTCAACAACCTGTCTTTCCTGATAAATTCAAATCTCACAAGATACCTGATACCACAATATCACAGCTCATTTTCTCCTTTCCATTAAAGGTCATAGTTTGTTTGAAAGAGCACAAAGAACTGCAAGAAGCATATTGACATTGTGTAAATGAGAGCTGAACATCAAGGGGTATATAGTTAATCAACAAAAGATCATTGTGTAGGATCTAACTGAAGCTTTAAAACTTGGTATTTTATTCTCTGAAAAGGAGGTGGGAGAGAAGACAAACAGTGAGCCAGGCAAAACGGCTCCACANCTTCCAGTAAATACCCTCGCCTCCCTCTCTATTTCTTCCTATAGATAGTTTGATGTGTGGGAGTTAAGTATTTCTTTGANGTGAAAAATTTACATTTTCATTTTGTACAGAAGTATGAGGTATAAAATCTACCAGTTTATTATATTCAGCATAACAATATAATAAAGTGTAGTTCATCTCTAGTCATCTAGAAATACATATATATGGNTAAAGGTAAAAATTATTCTGAAGGACATGTCAGATATTAGATCTATTTAGTCAAAGTCTTGCAGTATACATATGTGTATATTACTCACAGGTATATTTCATGATATAACTATGAGTAAAAAACACAAAAAGGTAAATATTTAAGAGATAACTTACACAAAGTGAATTGCTGAAATATATTGTCAGTCTGTGCTAGAGAGAAAAATGATGATGTGTCAGCAATGGTATGAAACACTTTTTTTCAGAAAGTACAACAACGGAGGAGTTTTGTTTTTCAAGGATAAACACTGGGATCATATCCAAATCCAGGAAAGAAAAAGGTCAACTTATAGATTGGGTGTGCCTGGGCAGAATTACTTAGAGGTAATGTCTTAGTTGCTTTTCCTCTCGCAAAGAAAAACTACCCTATCAAAAGAGACTTAAGGAAGAAGGATTTACTTTAGCTCACAGTTCAAGGGTGCATTTAATCATGACTGGGAAGTCAACATGGCAGGAGCTTGAAGGNGCAGTTTTCATTGAGTCATAGTCAGGAGGCAGGTAGCAATGGATGCCTGTACTCTGCTAGCTTCTTCATTTTTATGCACCGCTGGACCTGAAGCCCAGGAAATGGGGGGGGGGGCTTCCTTTATGGTAGAGTTTTCCACCTCAACCTAAAGACAAAAAATACGCACAAGTGTACCCTTAGGCTAAGATAATCCAATTAATCTCATAACTGATATTCCTGGTCTCCTAGGTGACCCCGGGTGCTGTCAAGTTGACAACCTAACCATTGATGGTTAGGGTAATTCTTTGTTCAAGACATTTAATGATAAATTCACTGAAATTTTTATAGGCTAAGATAATATATTATGAGAGTGGTGAGACCAAAATAAGGGAAGGACTGACCAAACACACTCAATAGGAGTCCTGTTAAAACTTGACATTAATAGAGTTCAACACAGAAGTTCAAAACTCAGGACCTAATTGAAAACAGAGTCAGAGGAGCCTTAATGGGTTAAGGTTAAGGAGATAATCTTCACTTAGAAAAAGATATTTTTTAAGTTACAATTGTACTTTTGAATTAGTTATAATGTGTTAATTTAGTATAGATATAAAAACATAATATTCTCTCTTTTATATGTCAATGTTTATCTTTAACGAGTGTATCATTGAAGGGAACAANAGAATTTTAAGAGAACTAAATNTANTCATATAGAGAAAANATGCTGTGATATTCAGATTTTCTTCAATGGTTTTTAAGAAGAAACATAAGAAAAACAAATTGTACAAAAGTATACTTGCTATATATTTCTTAGCATAGTCTCAACAATAATTTCTGGTTAAAAATTACTAGTCATGCATAAGTAAGAAGCAGATTAAAGTTTGAAAATATAAACACAATGGTTCTTCATAAACTGTGAAGCATTAAAATATTACATAACAGATGCAAGAAAATGAACATACAAATTTAATAAATAACAAACTGATAATTGTAACATGAATAGTTTGCCTTGTGAATAAATGTTTATTCCACAAAAAGGCATGTCAATTAAAAAAATAATGAGTAAACATACTTCAGCATTAATAAAGTGAATTTTCTGTTTTTTGTGCTAGTATAACTAAGTAAGCATAACAAAGAAAATTATAGGTTTTCAGTTATGAATTGTAGCTCGAAACTGGAAAGCATTGGAGCCATCACTGGAAATGAACAGTTAATTTCAGTGCTCTTATTAATTCACTCACAAGAAAGGACAGAAAAGCAAAATATCAAAGATGCACTGGGAATGACTACTAACTGTGTGGACCCTTTGGGCAAAACAGCCTCAGAAGTGTACTTTAGTCAAAAAGACCATTAGAGTGTAACTTTATTAACTTACAATGTAGAACATGGCAATGGGTACCAGGAGGGCTTCTTTGAACACAAAGCAACAAGGGTACATTCTCCAAGCAGAAGACAGGTGGTTTGTTATCCATNACCCAACTGCTTTATCTCCAAAGGGGAAAAAATAATAACCTCTATGGTTTTTGTGTTCACATTAAAATAAAGAATACATAGACATCAAACATACTAAGTTTTTAAAATAGCCATGAATATTTATTTCCTTTATACCTACTTCAAAATAGGCAGGAAAATGGAATTTGAATAATTATATGTAAAACAAGTTGTATTAATCATGAAATCCCATTTTATCTTTTGTTAAAGCTATTTTTAATGTTTCATGTAAAGTCGCATATGTTGATAGGTGTACATTTTCCATGAGTTCAATATGTCACATTATTATAAATTAACAGNTTCAATAGAAGTCATGTGTAACACTGAGTCTTTGAGAAAGTATGAAGACTTCTTATTTAATTTAATTTGTATTATTTTACAAAATATGACCTATGCTAGAAGAAAATCATTGAAGATACTAAAAACGTCACAGGTAACATTCTTTGTAAACTACTGATGATGTTTCTTTTCAAAATAAAAGTTAAAGCGTACTGAGGTTTTAGGATATGATGTAACTGGAGGGTCTAATGATTCTAAAAATGAGATGACAAAAGGGATAATGTATAGTATCAAAATGAATAGTGCTGAGCTATGTAGCATTATGTCAACTTGAAAGCTAGAGTCCATTTACAAGAATGTCAGTGGAGAAAATATTCCCACCAGAATGGCCTGTAGGCAAATCTGTGGTACATTTTCTTGATTGATGATTGATTTGGGAGGGCCTGGCTCACTTTGAGTAGTATCANCCCTGGGATAATAGTCATGTGATGATTGATTTGGGAGGGCCTGGCTCACTTTGGGTAGTATCACCCTGGGATAATAGTTCTGGTAACTGTAAGAAAGCAGGCTGAGAAAGTCTTGAGCATCAAACCACTAAGTATCACTCTTCAGTAGTTTCTGCATCAATTCCTACCTCCAAGTTCCTGTCTTGACTTCCTGCCCTAATTTCCCCTGATGATGTACTATGATATTACAGCAATAGCAACCCCAACTAATACCATTACTAAAAGAAGTAATGTCATTATTGAAAAAAAAAAAGTTAGCATTTTTACTCTCTAAACAGCGTCATGTTATTATTACATATCTTGTAGCAGGGGTCCTGTGTTGTTGTTCCCTTTATGGGGGAGGGGGCCAAGTAGGCGCAAAGTCAAGACACACAGACTCCAG